>SNQJ01S0002359.1:0-26305 GCA_010110895.2 Picea sitchensis
GTGAATAACAGTATAAGGGAAAACAATAATGTTGATGTTGAATCCTCCCCTGCAAGTAAAGAAGAAGATTCAGATACAATAAAAGAATGCTCACTTAGCATTTACCCCATGGATGAAGTAGGAGAAGAACCATGTCATAAACATGAAGTAGAAGTCTTGAAGGTTGAGAAGGCAGACACCCAAATCAAGTTCTTGAGTAGATCCATGACTCTGGACAAGGTCTTGGATAGCCAGAGATCACCAAATGACAAATCCGATATTGGATTCAACAAGGTAGAAATCAGTGCTCTTAAGAAACCTGAGATAGGTCCTTCATTTGTGAGAAAGAAAAGCAGGTGTGAGAGTGGGTGTAACAGTTTTCTCTTGTGATTAAAAATGGACATGAAAGCCCTGGATTGAATGCATCATGGAAGAAAAATGAAAATTGTAGTAATAGAGATCGATGAAACTCAATGGGGAGATCTAAGGGCTCTTTAAAAAAAAAAAATACAAGCTACAATTGCACAGTGTTCAAGTAGGACAACAACATTCTGATGTACATGACATCCTGTAGAGATAACAAGAGGAAAGACTTTTTCAAGGAAAGTTAATCTTTTAGGAACAAAGGGAAAATCAGAGGATGCGTAGCATGAGATTTAGAAAATGTGTAGAGTGAGGTGAAACGCAGAGCAGAAGCAGAGAAGAATGACAGAAATAGCAGAAGCAGAGAAGAATAACAGAAAGAGTAGAAGCAGAGCAGAATGAAGGAAAAAGATGATGCAGAGCAGAACAGATAACAGTGACAGGGGGAGTCATCCACACATGAGAAGATTGATAAAGGAGTTCGAGTAAGAGAGGTGAGCAATTTTGAGTATTCTACAGAGGATACAATGGAAGCTGAAGATGAATAGGTCCAAGAATCAGAAAGAGAAGACTCTGGATTAGATACAAATATTCTGCAGGCCTCAAATGAGAGAGTTCATCCCATCAGGGGGAGTTTGCATTGGTTTAATATGTGATACCTCCTAAAAAAAATACTGCAACAGCTCAGGGGGAGCATGTTTTCTTTGACATTGATGTCAAAGGGGGAGAAAAGAATCTGGGTGCCTTTGTTGCCATCAATGCCAAAGGGGGAGATTCTTGGAAAATGTTTAACAGGCATATGCT
This sequence comes from Picea sitchensis, assembly GCA_010110895.2. Taxonomy (NCBI): domain Eukaryota; kingdom Viridiplantae; phylum Streptophyta; class Pinopsida; order Pinales; family Pinaceae; genus Picea; species Picea sitchensis. Next base: position 1,147 of record SNQJ01S0002359.1, read on the forward strand.
TGTCATTGATGGCAAGTACAACAATGAAGATGGCACGAGTACAGGAAGAATGTAACAGATAGGCACCAAAAGTATTTTGGGAAGACACTGCAGAGAAACCTCAATAAGATCAGAAGAGATAGTGCAGAGGATGTTTGGCATGTTTCACAGGCAGTGTATGCTTGTCATTGATGGAAAGTACAACAGTGATGATGGCTTGAGTACAACAACGATGATCAACAACGCAGTTATATTCAGGAAGATCGAATGATCGAAGGCTTGTAAAGCTTGAGAAGCATTTCTGAGCATTGCATCCATTCAAAATTCCCGAAAGAACGAGGGCCGTCAGATTAGAATATAGTCAAGAAGAGCGCTGAACAGGAGGACAGATATCAGACGTTAGATCCAAGCGCAGGACCCGACCATCATTGGATTGAGGAGAACCTGCACGGTCTTTAAAGTGCAAGGAGAAGCAGGCATAATTGCAATATGCAAAATCGCGATGAAATCTGAGCGGTCAGATCAAACTTTGATCTCGACCGTTAATTCCAGTCACTATCGGAGTATCGGGGATCGGGACTTTGAAATGTCAAAATCATTTGACAACAAGAATCCCGAAATTGCGATATGCGATATCGTGATTTAATCGCAGCCGTTGAATAAAGATCGCATCTGGACCGTTGATTCAAGTCTATATTGGAGTTTCACGGATCGCGAACTCAAGAGGCAAAGAACTCAATGCATCAAGAATGTCGATTTCGCGATATGTGAAATCGCGATTGAATCTATACCGTCAAGTCAATATCAGACCTGGACCGTTGATCAAACTCCACATCAGAGTTTCGCGAATCGCGATATCAAGGAGACAAGAACACAATGCAACAGAAATGTCAAAATCGCGATATGCGATATGGCGATTCAATCACAGCCGTTAAACCAATCTTGGATCTGGGCCGTTGATGTAACTCCATATCGGAGTCTCGGCTATCATGACTTGGAGTGATGAGACCCTTCATCACAGGAACTGCGAGATGCGAACTCATGAAGAGATCTGGACCGTCAAAACATCAAGATTCTGGATCGTTGATCCAGCTCCATCTCGGAGTTTTTCCTATCGCAACTTGGAGTGACGAGAGCCTCCTTCTAAGGAACAACAAGATGCAAGATCGCGATTTAATCGTGGACTGTTGGGTGAAGAGGATGCATGGCAAAAGATCAGAGCACCATAAAGCTCCATCTCAGAGTTTCGCCTATCGCAACTTGGAGTTACGAGCACCTCCATCTAAGGATCAATGAGATGCGAGATCATGAAAATATCCTGACCGTCAATACACCAAAAGATGTGGACCGTTGATCTAAGCTCCTTTTCGAAGTCTCGCCTATCGCGACTTGGTGTGATAAGAACCTCTATCGAAGGAATCGCGAGATGCGAATTCACGATGAGATCTGGACCGTAGAATCATCGAGATCATGGACCGTTGATCTCACCTCCATCTCGGAGTTTCGCGGATCGCGACTTGGAGAGTCCAGATGATTCATTTCCAGATTCACGAAATGCGAAATCGCGAAAGCTCTTGGTCATAGCCATGGTCATATAGAGGAAGGAGCTAGCATAGAAAAGATCTGTATCGGAGCTTCGGAGATCGCGATATGAAGTTTCGAGACACTTGGCCACAGGAATGCCGAAATGATGAAATGCCGAAATAAATGCAAGACCCCATGGATTCAATCCAACGGTGCAGATGAATTTGAACAAGATCAGAGGGCAACTGTAGCACGATACAGTGTAACTGCCAGAAACCGCTGATGGGTTCTGCCAGAGGACTCGAAGACACTACAGGATGATTGGCAGACGTAGTGAAGAGTCTCTGAGAGGGATGAAAATTCCAGTGGAGGTGATTGACAGTGGATGGGAATTGAGGCCTATAACTGAAAAAGAGAAGGTGAGCTCGATTGTCACAGAGAAGATGAAGAGTCTCAACTGCTAGAGAGGTTGAGGAATCTCAACATAACACCCAGTGATGTTGAACGCGTGGGAAAACTGCCAGAGAAGCTGAAGAGTTACCATAATGATTGGGCAGAGCACTCGAGAGGTGGAGGATATCGACGCAGTGTGAGTATGCAGAGGAATTGTGCACATTGCATGCACAAGGTGCACAGAAGATATAAGTACATGGTACAGAGAAGAGAGGGGTTGCTATTGCCATTGTTGTTGGAGTTGTTGTGGTCGCTGTGTAGAAGGATTGAAGTGTGAGCAAGGAGGCAGAGTGCAGGAGTAGAAATACACAGCAGAGGAAGGTTGCATTGAAGGGACATGGTGCAGAGAGTATAAATGGAGAAGAACAGAAAGTGCAAGGTGTGTGCAGAAGACACTGATGTAGACAGGGCAAAGCAGTGTAACAGAACAACGATAAGGCTGGTAAGCCATTGAATAAATTTATTTCGCTGTAACGAGTTGTAGTAACAAATATTTATATTTAAGGGTGGTTGGGAGGTGCTCGGGAGGACTGTTTTCCTCAGAGGTTCAAGTGGGTGCTTGAACACAGGGAGTTGTAGCTTCCATTTGGTTGCAGCCAGAGAAACCAGGGTGGTAGGTTGGTGCAAGGGAGAACTCCTGTTCTCTGTTATACAGGTTGGTGCCTGTATAATTGGAAGTTGGTGCTTCCATCTAGTTGGTGCTGGAAACACTTAGGGAGTTGGTGCTTCCTTCTAGTTGGTGCTAGAGAAACCAGGGAGTTGGTGCTTCCTTCTAGTGGGTGCTAGAGAAAACAGAGAGTTGGTGATCTCAGCAAGTTGCAGCTTGCAAAATAGAGGTTGTAGCCTCATTATGAGTTGGTCCTCATATGTATGATAATGTAAAGAATGTAACTATTAATTATCATATAAAGAAAAAGAGGTTTTTACCCTATATGGGTTTCCTCGGGAAATATCTGTCTCTGTGTTTCTCATATATGTGACTGATGATGAATGTGCCATTGTTTAATTCCCTGCATTATTGTGATCACCATTCAGTGTTTCTGCAAAGAGTTTAAAAGAAGCATAATTGTTTAAGCATGGTTACAACTGATTCACCCCCCCCTCTCAGTTGTACAAAAAAGTTATGACTATTTTACCCGGAACACCTGTTTATTGACTAGCTTTAGGACTTGTCACAAACCCTATCTTCCACAGAGTGTATCTCCATAATTATAGCGAATCAAGAGCTGAAATTTCTACCAGAGGTACCTTGATATGTCTTCTCAATACCATATTGATTTCACTATCTGAATAATTCTAGAAAAAATGTTATAGAAAAAATGGTAAGATGACCTGAAAATAACATACCTTAGAACACATCACCAAAAGACTTCATCCTCCCTTGAAATCCGGCCTTGTTTACTTCTTATTTCCTCTGAAATTAGACTTGTATCAAATGAATGTATAATCATGTTTATTTATACCATTTATGTCACTTCCTTTTAACATTAGGGCCGACCTGACACTTTCTTATTTTGTAATTCTTTTCTTTAATTATCTTCATGGCCTACATGTACTTCCTTCTTCAATTCAATTTGTCATCTTCAAAATTTCATTTCTCCTCAACCATGAGGATCCACATGACATGCCACATACCAACGGAAACAAAATGATGTATACTATCCATCCATGGGTGTTGTATCTGCATGTGCATTTTCCTTCATGTCCAAATACCTTCATCAATCTTACGGTCCAAAACCCATGACTAGGGTTGACATCAATGACAACAACCAATCTTCCAACAACTTCCTGAAACACTATTTTTTTTAAGGATAAGGGAAGGTACCTCTTGTACCATAGATTCTCTCCTTTTATTTTTGCATTTTATTAGTTAGTTGTGTGTGAATAAAGACTCCATAGCCCAACAAAGGCACTAGGGTGTAGCTACAGTTTCAAGTTTCAGTCTGAATAAGGACTCCATAGCCCAACAAAGGCACTAGGGTTAGCTTCAGTGTTAATTTTCAGTGATGCATGGATGAGAGATAGTGAAAGAGATACATGGATGACAAACATAAACAAAGGTAAGAAGAGGAAGGTGGGAGCAAGTTATTGAGAAGCAAGGCATCTAATCTACTGTTCTTTATCACCTCACAGGGAAGTGTTATCCTCGGTTGGAGCCAATGTTGGAACTTAGGTCTGCATCACGTCCCTACCCCTTCAATTCACCTATAACATCTTCTTAAAGCCTAATTATTTGTTTTGTTCTTGCTAAGTTATTCTCCATGTTTCTATTTTTCTCTTTAATTGATTCTTTGCACCATCTTTTGTTTTCTTGAGGGGTAATTGCATGTCATTGATTTGGTTTGAAATATGTGTCATCAAAGTTACCACTAAGAAATCATGTATAAGGTTGACCAAGTCCTTTGTTTTCACATGAAACATCCAAAAGAAGAACACAACAATTCAAAAGTAGTCAATTTCGGGCTCAGATTGTGGGAAGAGATAGGTTAAATCTGCAACGATGGGGATTCAATAGGCCACTCAGATCGACAAATTTCAAGCATTCGTGGTTTCTAAGTCGCGAGGAGTCTAAGAAGCAAAGCGCGAAGAAGCTTCACTTTGGAAATTTGGTGTTCAGGCATCCAAGCTTGTCGATCAAACCAACAACATCGAAGTGTCGAACCATCAAAGTCTCGAAGTAACGTCACACTTCCATGTCACTTCGAGCCCGTACTAATTTGAGATATTTCCATGCTTTACATTCAGAAACTCCTGAAACATGAAGAGTCGAAGTTCCAGAGCCCCGATGTGCCAGAGTGGTCCCTCACTGCCACTTCATTTTGCAAGTTAGTTCATCCGAGAGGTTTTGGTCCAGAGAAAGCAAAGAGCCAAAATGCCAAGGTGCCGAAATTTAAAAGACACATGGCACTCATGAGTCAAGACAAATGGAACTCATTTTAGGTCATTGGTTGCATCATTCACCCATTTCTAGGTGACACATGTCACTCTCTTCTTATGACATGTTAGCCAAAGTTACGTCATGTGCACACGTCGTTGTTTTCCACGTCATCTTCGGTAGATCTTACTTCGAGATATTTCTATCAAGAATAGGTGTAGTCCCCCGAATCTCGAAGTTTCAAACTTCCAAAATCATTTAATGATTAAATTAATAATCTCGGGTTAATTAGTCTAATATAAGAATAGATTAGTGACTTCGCAAGATCAACACTCTGGGATATTTAGATGTAGAGAAAACCCAGTTTTCTAGAGCTCCGAAGTGCTGAAGTATCGAAGAAATTTGGTGCTCATTAATCATGATACGTGGTGCTCATCTCAGTCCCTTTGATTGCATCATCCACGCTATTTCCAGGTGACACATATCCTTCTCTTTTCATGACACATCACTTCAGGACTATACTTCTTCGAGGGATTTCCATGCTTTACACTCCGAAACTCCCTAACGCAGAAGTGTCGAACCACTGAAGTCCCAAAGTGACGTCAGGATGCCACGTCACTCCGGGACCGTACTAGCTCGGGATATTTTCATTCTCTGCACTCCGAAGCCCCCGAACGTCGAAGTTTTGAAGTGGCTTATCCTATTTTATTTGCATATTTTGAAGTTTTTAAACGATGCCAAACCAATAATGTCGAGCCTGTTGAAGACATCATATTTCTCATCTGATAACATCTCAGTGATAGTCAACATGTACAAAATTGGAGAGACCCTGCAACACCACAGCCATGAATTGGAGAGACTACGCCCAGACTGCAGAAGGAATATCAGAGACTCCGAAAAAAATGCTAGATGACTTGCTTCTTTCCTGCAGGAGATGAGTAGGGGAAAAACATTGCTAACATATTCAATTATCTCCAGTGGCCTCAAACAACACTTCTACATGTCGATGCTTAATTCAGAAATTAGTTCTATCACTCCTAGTCATTCTCTGCCAATATCAGTTCATTCCAGCGCATGCATCAGTCCAGTTTCATTGTTATTAGTGGTTTTTGATTGTTTAGATCAAGTGCCTTTTAGTTTATGGAATAATAAGTGGTCTTCTATGTGTGATAAGAACCACTCCTTTTGTTAATTCAAGTTCGGAGTATTCATTACCATACTCCAGCAACGTGTTTTAGTTAAGTTAATAAGATGTTTTACAGCCGAGGTGTAGAGCTAAGCCTAAGTTCCATACTGCTCGAGGGCATCCACATATGTGATAAATATGCATCTTTTGTATGTTATATGGGTTGATTTTTTTTGGGAAAAGAGATCAATACAACAATTGGTTGGACCCATTTTGCGCATGGAATAAATCTCTCTACCTGGTAAAGATACTATTAATGACAATACTATGGAAATCTACTCTAGAAAATACTACTCTAGACAAGGCTTTCACTATTTCCATAGCAGTGGAACACAAAGTATATTATCAATTCCATTCCCCTTACTATACCCACCTCCTCCTGCAAAATCATTCCCTACTAATCAATGTTGCAACCATATCCAACTCTCTTCCCATTCCTATGCAAACTATCAAGGACTTCGACAAAAATCCCTTAATACTACCCAACACTCCCAACTTGTCAAATCTCCTCAACATGTATTATATTCCAACCCATGGGTTATTTTGTCTCATCCCATCCCTTTACCTCCTCCTTTCACTACCATCTCCATCTATGTTCCACCTCATTAGCATACCTCACAACATCCCACCTCAACGTTGAGTAGGAAGTCATACCTTAGTCTATCACCTTCTCCCCACCAACTGTTGCCTCCTCCATTACCAAGATCCAATCACCTCGTGCCTCCACTCCACCTCATCATCCCATTTCCAAGAAAATATGCATTCCCCCTCATAGGCACAACTATTAAGGCACTCACACTACTCAACTCCCCCCCAATGCAATATAATGCATTTTTCATAATGAAAATGCATGTGGAAAATTCTCATGTAATAGTTTCTCCTAACCATATAGAAACCACTTCTGGTTAGCAATGTGCACTTCCTCTAACTATAGTATCCTTTAGAAAATGCGTTCAATTCCCAAGGTATTCCTTCTACAACAAATCAATAACAGTGGTCCAACACCATATATCAACACATGAAGCATCCTTCCAACAACTTCCTCTATAGGTATAGACATACACATAATAGTATGCATCATACACTAGCCATGACTAGCACGATTCCTAAGATAAGAGGCATTTGAGGACTCCAATATTTCTTCTATGGAAAAAATTTCAACAACATCAACTAGCTCAATATCAACTTTCACACAACACTTCAACACTCCTCTTCTAGTTGCACATATGTACATTATCTTTGTCAGTACCTATTGGCATTGTATATAAACATAGATGGTTATAGCCACCTACAAGACTTTTAATATAATGAAAATTACTAATGAGACACCTAGAACTATAAGGACACGACTAATATGTTATTAGGATGGAACAAGAACATTGATGAGACACATAAGATGCTAAAATGACTCAATTAGGATTCTAATACAACATAATTAAGACACATGTGACATCAAGAATGAAAAAATATTGCAATTAGGATGCTATGAAGATTCTAGTAAGACAATGATGAGATATCAATGAAAAAGGTATCTATTTTGATGAGAAGACATGGCCTACTTTGGTGGGAAGCATATTATCAGGGACTATGCAAAGGAAATTGTTGGCACCAGGCCGAAGGGGAAAGAAGAACGATCATGGGAAAGGAAGCGTGTAGAAAACTAAAGTAACAAATGGAAAAAGAACAACATGCTTGCACGCAAGAAAGCATGCACAAAGGAAAGTGACAAATGGAGGAATAACAACACGTGCATGGGAGAAAGACCTAACGTAAGAAGGGTTAGGGTTTTGATAATATTCTGAAAATGGCTAAAGAGCCCGAAATGTATAAATATAGATACAAAAGTATCATATAGTAGTTGTTGTTTTTTATTGTGTGTATGAATGATATTGTATTTGTTGTTATGAACTGATTTTGTAAGATGTTGAGCAAAGGAGATATGAGGGAAGGTAGATCTGAGGATTAGACCGCAAGTTGTGGAGCCTGGTGCAATCTAGTTCGCCTCACATAGATCTTACCCTGTTTTGAGGAGAATTGTAAGCGCGAGGCGCCGAAAGTGCATAACTATCATAATACAAGAGCCAATAGACAAATATTTGTGGACGTAGCCCAGGAGGGGGTGAACCACAGTAATACTCATGTAATATGTTGAATGCATGCATGTCTCTTCTTTCTTTCAACAATTAATCATTAAGCTTGATGAATGAGTTAATACATAGTTATAAATATATTTATACTTTGCTTAAATTAAACTGTGGGATATATGTATGTGACTCCAAGGAATAAGTAGTTTCCCTTATAGCTCACAGTATCTGGCCTTAATCAAGAAACCCCTATCCCCTACTCTGTCCTAGGCTGTAAACACCTGAGTCTTACATCCACCCATTTTAAAGCTATCTCGGGTGAGACTGCATAGTACCTTCTAGGTGTTGTGTTGCCTTTTGGTTTACCAGGAGGGCTGATAGTTTTAGAAGCTTTGTTGGAAACCCAAATGACATGAACCATGGGTCAATAAATCAAACAACCTGAGAAGGGAAACAATAAACCAACAAATGGTTCCGTTGCTGGCCTAAGAGGAACAAGAAAGGATTGAGTAGATGTGATAGAATGAATAGGAACCGAAGGAGTGGAACATACGAGAAATGAGCCATTAGAAGGGGATGTTGAGACCTTGGAACCCCACGAGGGAAGAAATCAAGGGATGGTTGAGAACTAAAGAGCTATAGTTTGCACAGAAAGACAATAGAAACCCTAGGATCACACCGCATAAATATATGGATAAATACGTATTTACAGAGTTACACAAAGTCTTTTTCTGTGATTTTCCGCATCTACTACATGAGTGGATCTTAAGGTTAAAGGATAACCACGTGACAAACCATATTCGACAGCTAGATTGGACTCCAGTACAGATCGAACAGTTGCAGCAGGTGAACAACAAATTCACCCGTGCAGTCGACTTTTGGCTTGTCAGTATTCTGGCAGGCTTTATAACAGAATTTGCAGTAGACACAACAAAGTCATACAGTGCAACTGAGCAAAAGTTCCTATGAGGACCCAAAGGAAGGTACATTCGATCACTGTATACTTCTATCAAGATACTACTATATAACAAAGGTGTAATGACAATGGAATAAGACAACTAGACTTCCCTGCGCGCATGTGGGAAGGGGGGAAGCACTGACAGAGAGAGGATGAATGGAAGGAGGGAAGGATACAGAGAAGAAGGAGGAGGAACCCTTGGACCTGATCTTGATGGATGACGACCAACTCAAGTGGATCTTGGCATCATCAGGAAATACACGTAGCGGAGCACCCTACCAATACAAGGTGAATACCAAGAAGAGAGTTGTAGATGAGAGGGAGGACTTGGCCAGTGATGAGGAAGAGGTAGAGGATCTCTGGGATATGGAGAATATTGAGGAAATCCTGCATGCCAGATATGAGAGGAAAACAAGAGGCCTAAGAATAGGAGGAGAAGAAACCCATCCCTTCAATATTAATGTCAGTGAGGAACCCATAAACCCATGTGTAAATAATACACCAAAGAAAACACTACCGTTTAGACAACCAAAGTTCAGAGGAAGTCCAATAGTAGGAAGTACATCGACACAAAGGGAAAAAACTGGAGGAGCCAGTTCAGGCAACCTTAGTCAAGTATCTACACCATGCGGAGGAGGGAGTAGCTCAGTATTTGGAATGGCAGGACACAATCCCACCATCAGATTACCAGAGTATCGAGGGGAAGTGGAAGAAGACCATGAGAAGCATCTATTCATTTGCGCAAAGATTTGGGAAGCAAAGTAGATCACTGATGAAGACACCAAACTTGCGCAACTAGAGATCACACTAAGGGACCGTGCACTAGATTGGTACATGAGTCTAGACACGAACAATGTTCTTGGGATGACAAGGACACTGGATGACATTAAGAAACTATTGATCAATGATTTCCAGAAGCTGATCTCAGAGGATCAATACATGAATGAGATGATTGAAATAAGACAGAAACCAGGAGAATCAGTATGGGAGATTGATCAAAGATTTAAGCGATTAAAAGGAAAGTTAAAATACCTTATGACCGATATGCAACATCGACACCTCTTTTTCAACTCACTACTCCCACACTTAAAATATCCATTACGACAACAAAAGTTTCAGATGTAGGCAGAGGCTTTGCAGGCAACCTTGCAATTGGAAGAGAATCAGTGCCAACAGACGGACCTGGCTATCAAAGAACTGAAGGAGGATTTGAAGAACTTAACATTTCAGATGAACTAGAATAAGAACAAGGACAAATGAGAAGAAGTTTGGTGCACTAACTGTAGGATGGAAGGACACCATAAGAATTAATGCCCAACATTCGCACAATATATGGCGACAAGGATGCCAAACCCACTACCACAGGGAGGATTATGGTGTGAAATATGCAAGAAACTGGGTCACGACCCTTACCACTGTACGATGATGCAAAAATACCAAACAGTTCCAAAGAACTCATATTGCACCCTTTTAAAGTCAGTCAGCCATGTCGACAAAGATTGCAGAACTATGGAACTGATGTGGGAACGGACATCAGACGCATACAGGGTACAGGCAGAAATAATAACTAGGCAGGCATCGCCACAGTTCAATCAAGCCCCAACACCATACAACACTGCGCAACAACAGTATAATACTGCGCCACAACCTTACAATAATGCGCAACCACATTACAAACCAGTACATCCCTAGTACAATACCCTGCAGTATAATCAGGGACCATAGTATAACCCACCGCGAGGTGACTGCACAACTTATAGAGGAGAAGGACCAGACAGAGGAGATTTCAGACGCGGTAGAGGACCCGTTACATGTCACACTTTCCAGAAACCAAGACATTACACACGGGAGTGTCCATTGCCACATATGACTTGTATGTATTTTCGTGCATCATACCACGATACAGAGGAATGTCCAACACTACTTGTAAAGATCTAGGAAAAAATGAATCAAAATAACCAGAATGTTCAGTGGATTTCAGCCGAACCAATGGATGACGGATGGAACATCAACATAGTCACTCGAGGAGGAATGAAAATAGGAAATGACACAGTTCGACAGGAACCATCGTAGAACCAATGGGTAAAGAAGAACATTGAACCCAAGAAGCAGTTCGACGTGCATAAGGAGAAGGAGATCTTTACAGAAGCCCGACAAGAATTCCAGAAGGAGAACATTGCACTGACTGCACAACAGAGCAAGGAAGCTCCGGAATATGAAATACCACCATCACTGGACCATACCAACCGAATACAACCCAAGGAACAAGTAAGTACGATCAAATACTTTTTGCAATCATGCATCAAAATGTTCAGTGATCCTTCATCTGTCAAAATATTGCAAAACATCCTAGAAAAATGTAGCAGCGAGACGGAACATAAGCCATAATTGAAAACTGTCAACTACCTACACACAAGACATGGATGATTTTAGGGGCTAAATTTCGCTGATGGGATAATTTTCCAAGGTTTTTCCCAAAAAAAGATTCTTTATTCTAAAAATGATTTGCCCAAATTCTATAAGATAAAATTATTTTACCTTAAAAATCGCCAAAATTTTATACAAACTATATAAAATCCTTAGAAATTTGAATATTTTTACAAAAATATCGCCAAACATTTTTTGGTTGGCATATGAAGGATTAGTAAGATTCGCTAAGGTTTTTACATTTTAAAATAATTTTTCATCCTTAAAATCATCCCTGACACAAGAAGAAGAACAAGTAGGGAATTTAGATTAAATGCTAACATTGGAGATTTCAATATGGGAGATATTATACTAGATCTAGGATTTGAAGTGTATGTACTGCTGATGCATGAGAAACACTCTAGCCAGCGATGCGCCAGCCAGCCAACCCACTCAGCGCATTCAAAGAGCACACTCAAGGAAGAGAGGCGCCATTCCTCTCACATTTTGAATTTGAATTTGTATTAAATGTAAGGCTGGTAGAGCCAAAGTCGTGCCTTTAAGCAGGTGTTAAGTAGAAGTAGCCTTTAATGTTGGTAAGGATGGATCTAGCTCCGATCTGGACTAGACAACCCATTCAATGTAAAGTTAATGTAATTGAATAGAGTAGGTGAGATGGAGGGAAGAGCTCGAAGAGACCTCTCATGTAAAATATCTTGGATCTTATTTTGAAAAAGTAGAAAGGAGAGCTCTGTGTGAGAGTCTCAGAGAGTAGCGCAGATAGAGAAGAGAGGAGAGCTGAGACTCTGTTGCAGTCCGAGATCAACCCATATTGTAAAGAGGCATTTCTTGACTAATACAAACAGAAGCAATTTTTCCTACATGATATTATGTGTGTGATGAATGTCTTTATGTATTGATGATATTCTGTAGATGTATGTTATAGATGTGCATTTGTAGGTTATAGGCATAAGCAGTTGTTTGATTGAGTTCTTTGATATTCAGGTCTGGGTTCTTTGAGGCTTCATGCATGAGTGCATGACAGAACACTGCGGGTTATGAAAGCCAGTGCAAGAAGTGCACTTTTGAATTCTGCAGATTCAAACAAAGACGTGCCAAGAGGGTGCACCAGCCGAAGTCATTGGCTCAAGGAAGAAGACCTTCACAGGGTTACTGAACACCTTGTAGGCTCAGCAAGGAGTGCTTGACCAGGAAGTTGCCAGAGGGCTTTTCCATCCTTTCAAGGAGAGAAAATGACAGATACTTTAGAGGTCTGAGCAACAGAGAAGCTCAGGACGGATAGCACCTTCGTGTGTGCAGGGACCTTGCAAGGAGTGCAGAGGTCGAAGAATCATTTAAGGATTCAAGAAAGATAAAGCTCAAGAGAAAGAGTGCCTTTGTGCACAGAGCAATAGCTGGAAGGAGTGTAGGAAGTAGGGGAAACCCTTCAAGGTTTCACAGTCCCGAAGCTCAGGAGGGAAAGCATATTCAAGAATGCAGGTGAGACTAAAGTTGCAGGCTCACAAGAGAATCAAAAGCCAAGACCTTTGATACTTGGGAAATCTTCCAACTCGGGGAGAAGTGTAGGCTTGAGGAAGGAGCTACAACTACCGTCGGATCCGGAGGAAGGCGCACAGAGGTTAACCTTTGGGAGGTTGCATGGGAGAGCAACTGAAATAGACGGTGGAGATACTTCATGGAGAAGTGTCGAGTTGCCATGAACCGCCAGATATAGAACAGATAGCCGATAACCATCGGATCTGGGAGAATCTACACGAGATTTAATCTCGTATGTGCAGAGGAGAGGAACCACGAAATCCCAAAAGGATCAAGATCGTCCATTGTTGAAGAGGACGCATGGAGGTAATCTGAGGACCCATCAGGGTTTCAAATATCGCGAGTCTGAGAGGTAAGAGTCAGGAGGGAGGAAGTCTCGATTCACGAAGTCTCGAAGACATCAAAGCTGTCCATCTAGGAGGATGCGTGTCACGAGATCCTCGTATCTCAAGGATTCGACATCGAAGAGCAGAACAGGGAAGTCTTTTGACTTCGCGACTTGCGAAGCCCTGAAGGAATCGAGACCGTCCATTTTGGAGGACAGGTGGCAGAGATCTGGGTCATATCGCGGATTCGGGTATCGTGAGCTGGGAGGCAGAGGCCTTTTCTCTACAAAGCTCCAAGTCGCGAGATCACGATGTGATCTGAACTGTTGATCGAGGAGGAAGGAGAGCCGTGAGATCTGGCGTCTCGATACATCGCGTATCAAAGATTCGGGGTTTGGAGGAACTTCCTTTTGACTGTAGAAGTCGCGAAGTGCTGAGTGTCAAGGGCTCGGGCAAACATACGTCACGTCCATCAGGTGGGGACCGTGTGGTTAACAGGTGGACACTTCTCACCTGGGAAGGAGTCAACATCCTATTGACTTATCACATCTCGTGGATTCGCGAAAGAGGAGCAGGAAGGTTCAATCCTTCAACTCGCGAAGCTGCGAAGTTGCAAGAGGTGCTAGTTGTTTTCCCTAGCTAGTGGTCACTGGTAGAAGCCCTAGCGAGAAGGGGATATACTCGTATCATCATCTTGGGCATTGGGAGGTTGGAAAAGAAGAGTTGAGGGTCTTCGACTCACGAACTCATGAATTGCATGTTGCGAAAGGTGCTTGTGCCAAGGCCAGTTGTGGTCGCGTGAGGGTGAAGCTTGCGCCTAGTGCTTGTTTTCACAAGTGGAGTTTTCGAAGGACCTGTGGATTCATTAAAGGTTCTAGAGGGAATCAAAGGAGCCAAAGTATTTGTTAAAGGTTCTAGAGGGAATCAAAGGAGCCACTTTGACTCAAGGAGATTTGAACGATCCTGTGAGCAGATCTCGGCCCGAGGGTCAGGGGACTTGCATAAAGTGGTATCAGAGCCTGACTCTGTTTGTATATTGCAGGAAGAGGAGGCAGAGAAGATAGAGGAAAACACTCTGATACACATCAAATGGTATCAAAGCGAGACTTTGCCATATGTTTCAGGTGAAGGAGACAGAGGAAAAGGAAGGTAGAGTGTTGAAGCTCTGTGAAGTTTGTTGCAGGTACACAACAGTCAAGAAGACAGTCAGAGGATTGTAAGGGATGCCGGAAGCACTTAGGGTTGCAGAGTGACAACAGGTTTGCCAGGAGGGCAGACAAAAGGCAGGAAAATGGCTACTGGAGGGCAGACAAAAGGCAGGAAAATGGCTACTGAAGGCCATAAACGAGGTGGAAAGAAGAACCGCCAGTAGCCAAGAAAGGATGCAGTGGATAAAGAGCTCATTGGGATAAGGGCGAGGATGGAGGAACTTGCATTGTAGATGCAACAGGATGCAAGATCACATTGGGTGTATGAATGGCCCATGAAGACAAAGGTAAAATGGCGAGTCAGGGAATTGGTGGCCAGAAGACAGTAGAGGCTGATGAGAGGATGGTTGAGGCATGCTGAAAGCCTCAGGGATGAACCAATGAGAATGGTTCAGATATGTGAACGAGAGGTTGGGAGAAATCTCAGTGATGAGGATGAACTGAGATCTGGATGATCTCATAAATTGCCAGGAGGGCAGAACATAAATTCCCAATTGCCAAGAGGGCAATGAAATGAGGTCGTTGCGGGATCTCATAGACTGTCAAGAGGACAACGAGGGAATTTCACATTGCGGAGGGCAATGAGATGAGATCAACGCGTGGTTTTTATCATAATACTCTCAACAGAAGACCACCATAATACAGTGAACGCGTGGTTTTTGACTGGGTACTTAATCGGTAATTCATTTTATCCATAGAAATGGAAGGAGAAGGACTGAGACGTGAGGAAGGCGAAGGACAGGGCAGGAGATCCAGCAGAGAACGGATTGTGGGTACATATGGTAGAACCAGAGCAACATTGTCTCCTGTGCAATTCGCACTCGATAATATTAACAATGAGCCTGGACTATTGACGACCGCCTCTACAGTAATACCAGCACACACTCTAAGGAGGCTGAGGTCGAATCGCAGCATGAGCAATAACCAGGAAGGAAATTTTCCGGCTCCAGGAGTTCTTTCACCAATTATCGAGCCAAGTAATCTTGATGGGATAGATCCTTCGATCGATCTGCAACAGATTGAACCGAATTACCGTGATTATTACCAATTCCATAGATCAAGGCTTGGAGAAATACCCGTGTCCCTGCCGTCACCCACTCCCATAACCAGTTCAGAGAGAACGTTCGAGAACTCTCCTCCATTAACCATTAATAATGAGGCTGGACTATTGACCACAACCCCTCCAGTAACATCCCCGTCTCATTCCCCGCACACCAATTATCGATCCCGGTTATCTTAATGGGTTGGATTCTAATCGTATCGATCTGCCACAGGCTGAATGGACATACCGAGATTATTACCAACTGTATGTATCAATGCTTGGAGAAATACCATTGTCCCCGCCGTCGCCGACGCCACGCACTCAGTCGCCTACCTCACGCACTTCCGTATCCACTGCAGAGAGTAGGTTTGAAAAATCTGGTGGCATAACCATTTCGGAGGAGGACATAAATGACAGTACACGCTTGTCAATTTGCATGAATGATTTTGCAATAGATGATGAGATACAGTCAGTATTGGGTTGAGAGCAGCATTTTACAGTCAGTATTAGGTTATTAGGTTGTGATTCTACCTAAATTCAAAGCTGACATATCTCACTTTTAAATAATAATAAATTTTTTTAAGTAAATGATAAATGTATATGCAGATTTTAATCTTTTGCTAAATGATATATATATAACCATAGTGAAAAAAAAAGTTTACACTTCAATAAAGTTTTGATCTAGAACTACAGTTAAAATCAATTTATGTTGGTTTTAATATTTAATCTGAGAAACATTAATAATATATTGAGATTTTTTTTTATTGTTTTAATATTTTTATAAAAATATTAGAGATTGAAATTTGAAGAATTAATTGCAAAATTGTTATCAAAATGAACATTGAAATTGTCAAAATTGATGTCATACATTGTAATTTTAAAATCTCAACATTGTTTTTAATAATAATTTACTTAAAAATAATTTGTTATAAAATTTTGAAATCTCAACCTTTATAATATTTTTATGTCTTTTAAAATAACATAATATTTTTATGTCTTTTAAAATAATTTAATATAAAAACATAGTTTTTTAATTTTTTAAGAATTAATATAATTTTATAATAACTTATTATTTAATAATGAAGATCGTCAAGTAATTCTAATTTTGACATTATTATAATATATTATAATAAATGAAGATTATTACTTCTAATATTAAATGAAATATCAATGTTACTTTAATATCAAATAAAAATCAATAACATCCCTTTAAATCAAATATATATATATATATATATATATATATATATATATATATCAAAAATTTGAATATCCATTCAAATAACTTCATATTATGATGTTGTAAACTACAATATTTTACAACTTAAAGACACATCCAAAACATTATAAATTTAGGAGAAAACCCGTTAGTATTTTAATACATTCCTAATCATTGATTTTTCTCCCCAACATGAGATCGTCTCTCTTCTTAAACCTACAAAAGTAGATCTATCTGTATTCATCCTCCTTCCCAAACCTACAAAAGTTGATCCATCCTTATTCGTAGTGACTAAAGAAAATTTTACACCATCTTCAAATATCCCTTTTACTCAAAATTGTCAAATAAAAAATCAACTCTCTACCCTAATCCTCAATAAAGACAACCAAGAGAATCTCATTTCCCATATTTTTGTTAAGAATCTACAACTTCTAATCACCTCACACCCTTCTCCTTATTAGTCGGACTAGGTACAACAAGATGACCCCAATTCCCTCATACATAAATGTTATACAATCACCTTTTGCATAGGTTCTTTTCAACACACACCAGATTGCAGTGTTTCTCCCCTTGAATGTTCTGAACTACTTCTAAGAATAACATACCAATACCAATATCAATGAAACAGACTATATAACACCCATTGCAATACTTATCACCTCTTAAATATGCTTATCTTTGTTAATTTTACATCACATCCACACAGGAAATTTAGTCACTCTCTTCTGAATGCCCCCAACAAATCTAGTCTCATTCTTATACTTCCACCCTAACACATTTTCATTTCCATAAACTGTCCTCATTCCTTTTCTCTCATTTTCCTCTCTCTCCATCTGTGTATACCATGCCCTCCTTCACGCTCTCAATGATTACCACAATGAAAAATAAAGCATCTAAACCAAATCCTAAAGTGCACAAGTATCTTGTACGACATCATGGGATTCACCAGTACCAAGACCTAGCTACTACATTTTGGTAGATATAAGTTACTCCAACAATTGTTTCTCATCAGTGACATGTTTCGTCGCTTTACAAGATACCTCTCCTAAGCGTTCAACACTCCAAGCATAGCGATAACAACATCTCCTTAACGTTATTTTACAATTAAGAAATTATTTTCCTTAATATATCTCTTATAGTACATCCCACATACTATTTGAGGGCATACCTCGATTCCTCAATGCATCACAACTGTGATTATTCGCAGTCTTACTATCATGGATAATTTTAAGGATGAAAATTTATATTAAAATGTAGAAACATGGGCTAATCTTACTAGTCCTTAAAATGATTTTATTCTATGGAATTTGGGTGAATTGTTTTTAGAAAAAAAAGGAAACTTGCAAATATTTTTTTTTCGTAAAAACCATAGACAATTAGCCCATTTGCAAAATTTAGCCCCTATAATCTGTTGAATTTTTATATATGAGATGATGTGTGATATGATGTATTTTTACAATGACGGGTGTTCCATATATAGAGAACATATGGTGAACATCCATGAAAGGATGCATCCCTTGGATGATAAATAAATACTTATTTAATATATATACTTATACCCTATATTATAAATATCATGTCATATTTATATTTGGAAGAATTTATTCCCGATGTTGTCTAAACATCAACACTCCCTCTCAAGGAGGGAGAAATTATTTATCATGCCAATGCTTCTCTCCGAAGTATACAAACTTCACCCTAGACCCATGACACTTGTCTGTCAGTCTTGGGAGATGTCTCTCTCCCACCTGAACCAAGGGGAAACTCCTTCTGCGACTCTCCCTATGAGCTAATTGACTCTCTATGAGATCAGGATCACTCTCGGTGCGCATGTGATAACATCTAGAATCTTGAGTAATTATCATTCGATGCCAAATCACCATTACTAGGACAAAGACCACACTAGGGTCCTTTACCACAGGTACACACCTATGAGTGAATTCCATCCCTATGCTAATTGATACATGGAAAGAACCTCGATTACATATTATTCCTTGTCATTATCAAGGAAGGACTACACCTGGGCCCATTTACCATAAGTAAATCTTTGTGATAAATGTATCCTATCTACCTTGGTTTGCGACCCAATCTAGGAGAAGGTTCACCCGATGCTGAAACATCAACACTCCCTCTTACCTAGGGAGGTGCATTTCAATGATGTCTTCATCTAGTATTCCATTGATTATCGTGTAATCAACTAGTAGCACACAACTAATTCCATGCCATCAGTAGCTCGAATCATCCGTCACAATATCTATGATCAAGCAACACACAACTACTCCAAGTGATATGGTAATCTCCATGACAATCAACTAGTAGCATACAACTACTACAATGCCATCTAATAGAAAATCACTGTGTTAATCCATAGTAGTACAAAACTATTGTTCAGTGGTAAACAACCACTGCTAGTAGCACACAACTACTGTAGAGTGACACATAGTCACTACCAGTGGTACACAACCAATGTAGTAGCACACAACTACTATTAAAAGACACACAATCTCTGCCAGTGGTACACAACCATCATAATAGAAAAAGGTTTGTCACACATGACACTCCCATGTGGACTTCTAGAGGCTACTCCCTCTAGAAACACTAGGGTCAACTCCCTATAGTGTGAGATGTCAAGGTCAACTTCCTTGATGTGTCCTAATGTGTTTCCACAAGGGACATGTCTTGATGTGCTCTCCACAAGAGACGTTGGGCTATAAACCCAAAACCACTTATCTCTCTCAGATAAGTGTCCTCACAAATCAACTCAACCAAGTCACATAGGAGTATGATCTAGACTTCTAGAGGTTACATCCTCTAGAAACACTAGGGTAAAATACCCATAGTGTGTGATGTCAAGGACAACTCCCTTAACATGTCCTCATGTGCTCTCCACAAGGGACGTTTCCTCATGTGATCTCCACAAGGGGCGTTGGGATATAATCCCAAACTCGCTTATCCCTCTCAGATAAGTGTCCTCATATATCAGCTCAACTCGGTCATAGAGGGGTACGATCTGAACAATGTTTCAAGAAGTTGCAAATATCAACACTCCCTCTCAGCAAGGGAGGCATTCTCTACCACACCAATTTTTTCACGGAAGTACTTGAACTTCATCTTGGTAATGGGTTTGGTAACAACATCAACAACCTTCTCATCTATAGGAATGTATTTCATCAATACTTCCTTCCTTTGCACCATGTCGTAGATGTAATGGTACTTGATCTCAATGTGTGTCGATTTGTCATGAACCACTGGATTGTCTGAGAGCTTCACATAACTCTAGTTATCAAAATGAATAATGGTGGAATCTAGCACATGTCCAAATAAATATGCAAGGATCTTGTGAATCCACACTACTTCAAAAACTGCCACACTCAATGCAATGTACTCCAATTATCTGGTGCTCAAAACCACATAAGTTTGTTTCATACTACACCAGGAAACCATGGAAGATCCCAAATTGAAGCAACACTTGGAGGTGCTCTTCCTATATACTGGACTCCTTTCCCAATCAGAGTCATTATATCCCTGCAATATCATGTCAATACTGGAAGTATATCTCATATCATTTCCAATTGTGCCTCGCAAGTATCTCAACACATGCTTTACAACAATCGAGTGTGTCTGTCTCGACAGACTCATAAATTGGCTAAATGCACTCACTACATAACAAATATTTGGTCTATTGTTAACCAGATACACCAATGATGAAATCAATTGTCTGTATAGGGTTGTATCAATCTCATCAAAATAAGAAGAAGACACACTCAACTTCTTCAGATTCGTCACCATCGGTGTATCCATTGGCTTACAATTCAACATCCCAAACTTCTTCAATATATCAACTATGTACTTCTCCTCACTTAGGAAGATATCATCAATTCTCTTCCACACCTCAATTTCTAAGAAGTAGTGCATCATACCAAGGTCCTTCATCTCAAACTTAGAGGCCAAGGCATACTTGCATTCAACAATAAGGCTCTTTGTACCAGTGAGGAATAAATCATCAATGTAGAGGACCAAAATCAGGGACTCATGATTAACAATATTGTAGTACAGGTTTGGATCAACAAAATTTTTGTTGAAGCCCAAAATCATCAAGTGTCCATCAATCCTCGGATACATGCTTGAGTCCATACAGGGCTTTCTTCAACTTCCACACATGAGACTCCTTCTCATGTATCATGAAGCCATGTGGTTGCTCATTGTATACTTCTTCCTCAATCTCTCCATTGATAAAGGATGTCTTCACATCAATTTGATGTAGTCTCCAACCCATCAAATTGATGTGAAGATTTGTTCTAAGAAATACTAGGGTTGCCACCAAGAAGGGAGATAGATTTCTCAATTGATTTAGTACAAGGAGTTGCCCCGGTGTCAAAAAAACCTTACAGAATGAGCACAACAGAGTTAAAAGAATTACAAATGTAGTTGGAGGAATTGTTGAAGAAATGGTACATACGTCCAAGTGTTTCACCTTGGGGAGCACCAGTAATTTTTGTCAAAAAGAAGGATGGAACCTTGAGGCTATGTATTGACTTTCGACAACTGAATAAATATACTATAAAGAACAAGTATCCTCTACCCAAAATTGATGACCTCTTTTGTCAGCTAAGAGGATAAAATACATTTTCAAAGATTGACCTAAGGTCATGATACCATCAGGTAAGGATCAAGGAAGAAGACATTCATAAGACAACCTTTAGAACTAGGTATGGAATTATGAATTTGTAGTGGTGCCATTTGGACTGACCAATGCACCGATTGTATTTATGTTCTTAATGAATGGCATATTCATAAATTATTTGGATAAGTTTGTTATAGTATTCTTGGATGACATAGTTGTCTATTTCTGGTCTGAAGAGGAGCATGAACATCACTTAAGACTGGTATTGCAAGTGTTGAGAGAACATCAGTTGTATTCCAAGCCGAGTAAGTGTTCTTTTTATCAAAATCAGATCCATTACTTGGGACACATTATTTCAGAGAAAGGCATAGCAGTAGTTCCAGAGAAGATTGAAGCCATTAGAGGATGGCCAGCACCCAAAAATGTGTCAGAATTGAGATCTTTTATGGGATTAGTTGGTTACTAGAGAAGGTTCATAACAAGTTTCTCTAAGAT
Organism: Picea sitchensis; assembly: GCA_010110895.2. Taxonomy (NCBI): domain Eukaryota; kingdom Viridiplantae; phylum Streptophyta; class Pinopsida; order Pinales; family Pinaceae; genus Picea; species Picea sitchensis. The sequence continues at coordinate 23,083 of SNQJ01S0002359.1, forward strand.
TTCTCATCCCATAAATTCTTTGCAAAAGAAGGGAACTAAATTTGAATGGACACCTAAGTGTGAAGAAAATTTTAATCCGTGCAAGGAATTACTTACTAGTGCACTTGTGTTAAGGATTGCTGACCCAAATGAACGTTTTGTGGTATGTACAGATGCATGTAAGGAAGGAATTGGGGTTGTCCTTACACAAAATTGACATGTCATTGGTTATGAGTCTAGAAATATTAAGGAACATGAGAGGAACTATGCCACACATGACTTGGAGATTTCTTCCATTTTCCACGCCTTGAATATGTGGAGTCATTATCTTATGGGGAAGAGATTTGAATTAAGGACAAACCACATTGGGTTGAAGTATCTTTTTGAACAACCGACCTTGAATGTCAGGAAAACAAGAGGGATGGAATTTTTAAGTGAATATGACGTTGATATCAAGCATATCAAAGGAAAAGAGAATAAAGTTGTCGATGCACTTAGTAGAAGAGTGCATCTCATGAATGCTACTGCTGTCAATATGCATTAGTAAGACTTGAAGAGCATAATTTTAGATGATCTTGTTACATATCAACATTACCTACAGATAAAGGAAAGCTTACAACAAGGAGATGTACAACATAAAATAAAGGAGTATGAGATAAAGGAAGATGGATTACTTATGCATAAGAATATAATCTATGTTCCTAGTCCTGGAGAACTGAGAAATTTGGTATTGAAGGAAATGCATGATGTTCCTTATGCTGGACATCCTGGTTACCAGAAAACAATTACAAGAGTAAGAAGCCAATTCTTTTGACTGAGAATGAAAATGATGTTGCTAATTACATCGCTTGATGTATGGAATGTCATAAGGTGAAGGGTGAGCATAGGCACCCAACGGGTTTGTTGCAACCATTACCAATCCTAGAGAAGAAATGGGAAGTGATAACCATTGATTACCTAGTACAACAAGACAACATGATTCAATCATGGTAGTGGTTTACAAATTAACAAAGGATACTCATTTTTTTCTTGTAAAACAACACATACAACGACTAATATTGAAAATTTTTACATGAAGGAGATTACTAGGTTTCATGGGATACCTAGGACAATTGTCTCGGACAAAGATACAAAGTTTACCTCCAATTTTTGGAGGGTATTTTTTAAAGGATTTGGTACAAATATAAAATTTAACACACCATACCATCCATAGTCAGATGGAAAAACAGAGAGGGTCAACCGAGTAATTGAAGATATGTTGAGAATGTATGTGATGGATAACAGGTATCAAGCTTATACGTGGGAAGATTACTTACACTTGGTTGAGTTTGCATATAATAATGGGTATCAAGCTTCATTGAAAATGAGCCCATTTAAAGCCTTGTATGGTAGGAAATGCAATACTCCAGTGAGCTGGGAAAACCTAACAGATAGAGTGAGCTGGGAAAACCTAGCAAATAGAGTGGTACTTGGGCCAGAGTTGCTAAAGGATATGGAAGACCAGATGGTTAAGATCAAGCGAAATTTAAAGGCAACTCAGGATAGACAAAAAATTTATGCAGATAAGAACAAGACAACTAGAGAATTTAAAGTAGGGGAGCATGTACTTCTAAAAGTGAAGCCCAAGAAAAACTATTTGAAATTGGGTAGTTGTAAAGTGTTGGCAGACAGATTCTATGGTCCATTTGAAATATTGGAAAGAATAGGGCCAGTTGCATACATGCTTGCATTTCTTGCTTCCATGAATGTGCATAATGTATTTCATGTCTCTTTGCTAAAGAAATATGTACATAATCATAACCATGTTATTGATTGGCATCTGATTCGGGTAGAGACAGAGGGTGAATTTCAAGTCCAACCAGTGCGGGTATTGGACAGAAAGGTCAAAATGCTCCAGAATCGAGTTATAAAGCTGGTAAAAGTTCAGTAGACTTTCTACGGTCCCGAAGATGCTACCTGGGATCATGAAGATGCCATGCGGGCAGAGTACCCGTAAATTTTTGAATAAATTTTGAGATTTTGATCTCTATTTTGTATATGCACTGATGACAGTGCCAAAATAAGGGGGAGGGGATGTAACACCCTAGGTTTTGAGCCCCATATTAAATAATGTATTTTGTTAATTTTCAAGAGGCCAGAGAGCCCAACTAATTAAAAGAGGCTAGTGTGCTTAAGAAATGTAATGTTTTGATCATTATTAATAATAAACACATCGCTGACTGCTAGACAGACAAGGACTAGAGTTATAGGGGGCTATGATTTCACAAGAGAGGGGGCTTGAGGGGATAAATGTTTATTTCCTATTTTAATTACCCTTTTGTCTAAGGGAGAAGATCAATTACGTGAGATTCTTAGGGAAGGCCAGGGGGTTATTAATTCCCCACGAAATACTTAAACCAACCCCTATTTTGTTGGGGGGGTTCGTTTGTTATTCACCCATTCATTCACTACATTTTTACCTATCACTCCTTTATCCTTCCTCATCCGTGTCCTGGCTTGGGGAAAGGGAAGCTAACTACTGAAGAGTAGCTATGGTATTGTTGGCTGTAGAGGTCGTTGGTGTAATCCAACCATGACTTGAGGCGTGCATGTTTGATATGCGTTGGCCTGTGTCCATCTTTGTTTCCAACTGCAAGTCTTGAGAGTTCCAGCATGGATATTTTGGACTAGTTGCGTTGGAGCCCTAAAAGGAGAAGGACTACCTGAGGGACTACATGGCAGAGAAGGGTGGGGGTCCATTCTCTTGGGTGGTGCAATATGGGTAGAAGAGAGCTGGGTACTTGGATTACTTTGAGTGCTGGGAAAGCCTATGAGAGCTTGAGTGTTGATTGGTTTGGGAAGACAAGTAACACTCTGGAACCGTCGTTGTGAATTCATAGCCCTGGCTCGGGGGTGACACTGTTGTTGAGATTTGGAACTATAATGTCAGCGGTTGGGTGGAACGACCTTGGTCTATAGCCAGTTGGTGTCTTCTTTTATAAAGATAAGTACTCTTTGTTATGATATTATTTACCTGTATATGAATGTATTCTACTGTGTATTTATGTATCGTTTAATTGAATCTTTAGAATATGCATGCTTGCTGGTTATTGTTGTGCATGTCGTTAGATCTTTTCTTTATGCATCCTTATTAATTTAAAAATGTATCGGTAAGAGAAAGAAGTCCAAGGGTGGGCTTGAAGGTAGCGTACCCCAACCTATGGTTGGCGGGGTATGTTACACCCATAATTAAAGAAATTTATTC
>SNQJ01S0002359.1:26355-50920 GCA_010110895.2 Picea sitchensis
GACATCCTGGTTACCAGAAAACAATTATAAGAGTAAGAAGCCAATTCTTTTGACTAAGAATGCAAATGATGTTGCTAATTACATCGCTTGATGTATGGAATGTCAGAAGGTGAAGGGTGAGCATAGGCACCCAACGGGTTTGTTGCAACCATTACCAATCCTAGAGAAGAAATGGGAAGTGATAACCATTGATTACCCAGTACAACAAGACAACATGATTCAATCATGGTAGTGGTTGACAAATTAACAAAGGATGCTCATTTTGTTCTTGTAAAACAACACATACAACGACTAATATTGCAGAAATTTACATGAGGGAGATTGCTAGGTTTCATGGGATACCTAGGACAATTGTCTTGGACAAAGATACAAAGTTTACCTCCAATTTCTGGAGGGGATTTTTTAAAGGATTTGGTACAAATATAAACTTTAGCACACCATACCATCCATAGTCAGATGGGAAAACAGAGAGGGTCAACCGAGTAATTGAAGATATGTTGAGAATGTATGTGATGGATAACATGTATCAAGCTTATAAGTGGGAAGATTACTTACACTTGGTTGAGTTTGCATATAATAATGGGTATCAAGCTTCATTGAAAATGAGCCCATTTAAAGCCTTGTATGGTAGGAAATGCAATACTCCAGTGAGCCGGGACAACCTAACAGATAGAGTGAGCTGGGAAAACCTAGCAGATAGAGTGGTACTTGGGCCAGAGTTGCTAAAGGATATGGAAGACCAGATGGTCAAGATCAAGTGAAATTTAAAGGCAACTCAGGATAGACAAAAAGTTTATGCAGATAAGAGCAAGATAGCTAGATAATTTAAAGTAGGGAGCATTTACTTCTGAAAGTGAAGCCCAAGAAAAACTATTTGAAATTGGGTAGTTGTAAAGTGTTGGCAGACAGATTCTATGGTCCATTTGAAATGTTGGAAAGAATAGGGCCAGTTGCATACATGCTTGCATTTCCTGCTTCCATGAATGTGCATAAATTATTTCATGTCTCTTTGCTAAATAAATATGTACATAATCCTAACCATGTTATTGATTGGCATCTGATTCAGGTAGAGACGGAGGGTGACTTTCAGGTCCAACCAGTGCGGGTATTGGACAGAAAGGTCAAAATGCTCCGGAATCGAGTTATAAAGCTGGTAAAAGTTCAGTAGACCTTCTACAGTCTTGAAGATGCTACCTGGGATCATGAAGATGCCATGAGGGTAGAGTACCCGTAACTTTTTGAATAAATTTTGAGATTTTGATCTCTATTTTGTATATGCACTGAGGACAATGCCAAAATAAGGGGGAGGGGATGTAACACCCTAGGTTTTGAGCCCCATATTAAATAATTCATTTTGTTAATTTTCAAGAGGCCAGAGAGCCCAAACAATTAAAAGAGGCCAGAGTGCTTAAGAAATGTAATGTTTTGATCATTATTAATAATAAACACATCGCTGGCTGCTAGACAGACAAGGACTAGAGTTATAGGGGGCTATGATTTCACAAGAGAGGGGGCTTGAGGGGATAAATGTTTATTTCCTATTTTAATTACCCTTTTGTCTAAGGGAGCAGATCAATTATGTGAGCTTCTTGGGGAAGGCCAGGGGGTTATTGATTCCCCACGAAATACTTAAACCCACCCCTAGTTTGTTGGGGGGTTCATTCGTTATTCACCCATTCATTCACTACATTTTTACCTATCACTCCTTTATCCTTCCTCATCCGTGTCTTGGCTTGGGGAAAGGGAAACTAACTGCTGAAGAGTATCCATGGTATTGTTGGCTGTAGAGGTCGTTGGTGTAATCCAACCATGAATTGAGGCGTGCATGTTTGAGATGCGTTGGCCTGTGTCCATCTTTGTTTCCAACTGCGAGTCTTGAGAGTTCCAACATGGAGATTTTGGACCAGTTGCATTGGAGCCCTGAAAGGAGAAGGACTACCTGAGGGACTACATGGCATAGAAGGGTGGGCGTCCATTCTCTTGGGTGGTGCAATCTGGGTAGAAAAGAGCTGGGTACTTGGATTTCTTTGAGTGCTGGGAAAGCCTATGAGAGCTTGAGTGTTGATTGGTTTGGGAAGACAAGTAACACTCTGGAACTGTCCTTATGAATTCATAGCCCTGGCTCAGGGGTGACATTGGTGTTGAGATTTGGAACTATAATGTCAGCGGTTGGGTGGAACGTCCTTGGTCTGTAGCCAGATGGTGTCTTCTTTTATAAAGATAAGTGCTCTCTGTTATGATATTATTTACCTGTATATGAATGTATTTCGCTGTGTATTTATGTATCGTTTAATTGAATCTTTAGAATATGCATGCTTGCTGGTTATTGCTGTGCATGTCGTTAGATCTTTTGTTTATGCATCCTTATTAATTTAAAAATGTATCGGTAAGAGAAAGAAGTCCAAGGGTGGGCTTGAAGGTAGCGTACCCCAACCTATGGTTGGCGGGGTATGTTACACCCATAATTAAAGAAATTTATTTGTCTAATTGGCGGGGTATGTTACACCCATAATTAAAGAAATTTATTCGTCTAATTGGTGGGGTATGTTACACCCATAATTAAAGAAATTTATTCGTCTAATTGGCGGGGTATGTTACACCCATAATTAAAGAATTTATTCGTCTAATATGCTAGATTCATCTGCTAGGTGACAATATTATGTATTGAAGGACCTATGTTTTCCAAGCCTGCATTTGATATGGTTAAATATGTGATGTATAAAAGTGAAAATAGCCTGCATTGATGGATTGTGGATCTCAAGCTGACCTAACCATTTTTGGTACACAACTTGTGCTCCCCTTGACTATAATATGCAAAACAACCATTTTGTAAAACAATAAGCGATTAATCAAATTTGCAAGTTAGGGTGCCTCGTTTATGAAGTTAACATCTAGATGAACTTCAAAATAACAAACATACTAATTTGATATGGTAATGTTGCAGTTTCAGGACATGATCCTCACAAAATGTGATATCTAAAATAAATGAATATTACTTCTTTGTTGTTTGAAATAATATATGAACATGGAAGATTCATAAGATTGTATTATGGAAAATTTCAAAGATTGTTTTTGCTTGATTACTAAATTGCAATACTTCTTGAATCTCACGTGCCTAAATAGTAATTCTTAGTTCCCAAGGGGCTTTAAAATATAAAAATTACCACGTTTTAAATGGTTATATATGAAGGATTTTATCATGAAACTACCAAACTTTATTGGAATTAGAGAGATTAGTTGCCAAATCCACTAATATTGCCATGCCAAAATGAAAATAAAAAATAAAATGGACTTTCTAGACTTGCATAGAATAATGTGAGTTAGTAGATATTATCAATCACAAAGAAGAAAATGTATCTCATGATGTAAATCACAAAGAAGAAAATGTATCTCATGATGTAAACATATTTATCATGCAAGGTTTTTGTGCATTTTCTTAATATTTTAGCATTTGTGATGTTTCATTATCTTGGGTACAATTGCAAGAGATTGCAGATTGGATTTAAAAAGTCAGATTGGATTTAAAAAGTGATTAAAGTTAAAAAATTGGATAAAGAAAACAAAAATAATAAAAAGAAACAAGAAATGGAAAACTTTGAATGCATGAAGTAAAAAACTTCAATGCAATGTGAAATCAAAGTAATAGATTGCCTACATTCCACATTTCAATGTGGGTACAATATTTATATATCTTATTTGTAGAAACATTCACTAGACTAAATGTAAAAGAAGAAATGCAAAATTTGAAAGCTTGAGATAGAAAAAGGGTAAGAATGAAACCTTCATAAAATATATACATTAATAATAACGAGTCATAAAAAAATTTCTTTTGGAGGGGATCCGAGAGAGAGGGGGCATAAATTCTTGGAGAAAGAAATTGGTCTGGGAAAATTTCAGTTACATACGAGTTCGTTGGTTGTTCGGATTTTGGGCTTGGAGGCCAAGAAAACAAATTTATTTGAGTTAGGAAGTCAAATAGATTATGTTCCTAGCTGGCTGGGAGTAAAATATTATGTTTTCAAGAAGTTTCAGGAAAATTAACAATAAACAACAAGAAGAAACTCAACATGAAGCAACTAAATAGAGAAAATTCTTCTTCAAAAGGTATTTTTGTTTAATTACTGTGTTTCTCTAATTAAAAGTTCAAAATATTTATCTATATATATATATATTGAAAATGTGTTAGATGACTACTTGTTGAACTCTATAATTTGAGATTTAGATATTTAACTGTTTAATATGTTAGAACATAAGAATAAATCATATTTACTATAATGAAAAATGGAAACATAAATTAGATGACATGCGAACATAATTACTAAGTCACTTAGATTACAAATTTATTGTTTAAACAATGAAACTTTGGGTAGGGGACATTACATTTGGTATCAGAGCTCGATTTCAAAACTGAAACCTAGGGCTTATCCACCCACATCACTACTTCAAAACTGAAACCTAGAGCTTACCCACCCACATCACTACACGTTATGAAAATTATTCCATAAACAACTCTGAAAACTTGACATGCATTCCTAAAACCCTTTAATTACAACCCTGAAATAACCAAAAATAACCTAGAAAAAAAAAACCCAATTGGTGTGAAGTGAAACGAGCCAACCGAAGAGCCTCAAGGTAGGGTTAGGCGCTTGCTATATTTTTTTATGGTGAAAATACAAGGGAGAGATACGTGGGCTTCACGCGAGGATCCATGTTGTCCACCCTAAGTTTCGATTAATTAAAATTTTATTATTTATTAATTTTTTTTTGGTGGTTTATCATCATTTAATTAGTTTCAAAATAAATTTAAATTTAAATTTTATTAATTTTATTTTATTAATTTCATTTCATTAATTTAATTTAAATTTTATTAGATATATGAAGTATATGTATAAAACTTTTTCTTTTTATTATTTTATTTTATTTTATTTTAAATTTTAAATATATAAAATGTGTATAATTATTTATTTATTTATATATGTATGAAATTATATTTGATATATATATTTGTAATACATATAAATTTATTTAAAAATGTGTATATAAGAATAAAATTTTAAATTGTTATAAATAAAATTTTGATAATACATAAGATCTTTTAGTTATAATAAAATTATTATTTTAAATAAGGATTAATGATGATAAATGAGGATTAAGGATAATTAATATGCAAGGTTAACAATAGTGAATGATTAAAGGAGGATTAAAGTTAATTGTAGTGCTAGCATATCTAGCAAGGAGAGATAATTGTTAGTACTAAGCTTAGAGGCATTTGACCCCGATCCTTAGCCTCTTACCTTATGGGAGTAATGCCTATTTATAGGCAAGTATAAAGAAACTTACGTCTAACCCTACATTTGCAAGTATAAGTTTGAGTAAAACCCATAATGCCCTAACCCTTCTTTAACAAACATTTTTTTTATATGCAAATTCAATTATTCAAGATGGTTAGGAATCAGGGAAATCGAGGTCAGGGGGCATCTTCATAAGGACCACTAATGTCGGCACTGCTGCCACTATTGCTTGAGACAGATCTCATATTGCACTCCTTGGAGGCTATCAATGAGACGTTAAAAGGACATCAATCAATATATGTGGAAGTTGATCCCTCTCCATCAGGAGTGGGTACTCAGAAGGGTTGAGAGACTCAGAGAGAGGACTTCCACTGGGGGACATCACCATAGAAATACAAAAATCAAACTCCTAGAGTTTTTCGGGGGTCGTGCAAGTGAATGCGTAGGGGCATGGTTGGAAGGAATGACTATATGTTTTCCTTGACAGACTATGCTTCCACATCAAAGGCCAAGATAACAATATTTCATCTTAGAGATAGTGCCTTGAAATGGTGGGGTAATCTGGAGAGGCAGTTGCACTTTAGTCTAGACACCATCTCTTGGGAGGTTTTTGCAGAAAGGTTTCAGAGAAATTATTTTCCTACTTACTACGAGGAACAACAAGTGGGAGCATTTCATGCTCTAATTCAAGGAAACCAAACTGTGGAAGTGTATGAGATCAGGTTCATGGAGTTATTCAAGTATGTTTCATACATGGATACCGATCAACAACAAGCATACTATTTTGTGTATGGGTTAAAACCTAAGATAAGGGCCATGGTGTGAATGCGGAAACTATTGTCAGTGGTCAAAGCAGTTGAAAGTGCTCGTTATGCAGAAGAACATATGAGTTTAAATGAAAGCATGAGATCAACTATTCCAAAACAACCTAGATTTGGGGGGAAGGCCCCCATGACCTTCTCCAGGGGAGGAAGATCTAGGCCACCTCCTTATGAAAATAGAGTTGCACCTAGAGTGGCTACAACATGTACTTCAATGGAAACATGTGAAACATCCCAATCATCACTAGTGGCACATGAAATCCCACGACCTTTTCAGGGAGCAGTTAGTAGGGGAAGGGGTTCCAAGGGAAGTAACTCATTTCATAGACCTTCACATATAAATGTATAGGTTCCACCTTGTCTTACTTTTTTTGGGGTGTGGAGGATCCCATTACCAATGTGACCATCCAAATTCACACTAAAGGTTTGTGCATAGAGAAGGAAAGGCCTTGATGGGAAGAGCGAGTAGTAGCCACCATATTTATGCAGTCGTTAATAACTGCTAGGAATAACATCAATCCACTATGGTGGAGTCATTAGGTACACTAAATCATGTCAATATTAAAATTTTATTTGATTATGGTGCTACATATAGTTTCATTTCACCATCTACATTATAAAAGTGTGGATTGACATCCTACAAGCATGATGACTTTAAACAAGTTGACATGGATTTGGGGGAAAACAAGCAGTAGGACCTAGCATCGATAATTTCCTTGTAGATTTGGGAGTGTGTACCACTAGGTTGAATGTGTACGTCACTACCCTAGGGACATATGATCTAATCATTAGGATGGACTAGTTAGAAACTCAACAAGATATGGTATATTATTTCGTGAATGGGGTGTTTTGTGTAGATGATGAAGGAAGGGAAATAGAGATCCATGGTATTGGAAGGAAGGTGTCTCTATGCTTTATCTAGAAAATGAAGGTTAAATGTTGCATGAGACAAGGTTGTCAATTATATTTAGTGGAAGCAGTAAATGAAGGGAAGGGACCCACTCTATATCAATATCTAGTTGTGTTTGAATTCAAGGATGTTTTCCTGAAAGAGTTTCCAAGGTTACCTCCTGAGAGGGAGCTTGATTTTACCATTGAGCTAAAACCTGGTGTATATCCAATTTCCAAGACACCATATAGGATGACGACCTCAAAATTTTGTGAGTTGCACATGCATTTGAAGGAACTACTATACGTAGGGATGATAAGGCCCGATGTTTCACCGTGGGGTGTGCCAATAATGTTTGTCAAGAAAAAAGATGGTTCCTTACGAATGTGTATAGATTACATGGACTTGAACCATGCTACAATGAAGAATATGTACCCAATACCACATATATATGATCTATTTGATCAGATGAAAGGAGTAACAGTTTTCTCAAAATTGATCTGTGATCAAAGCATCACTAGTTAAGGATTAAGGAATGCATATTCCTAAAATCACCTTTCTAACTCGGTTTGGACATTATGAGTTCATTGTAGTCCCTTTTGGTTTGACCAATGAACCAAAGTTATTAATAAGCCTCATGAATGGTGTGTTCCAAAAGTATTTAGGCTTATTTGTGCATGTACTTCTAGATGATATCCTCATCTATTCCAAGAATGAAAGAGAACATGAGGAACACTTGCGAGTAGTGTTGTCATGCCTTAGAGAGAACAAGTTGTATGGAAAGTTGTCGAAGTTCTCTTTATTTCATAAAGAGATTCACTATTTGGGTCATATCATTTCGAGAGAAGAAATTTTTGTAGATATGGAAAAGGTGAAGGCCATAATGAATTGGCCAGTGATGAGAAATGCTCATGAGGAGATAAGCTTCATGGGGATAATTGGTTATTATTGAAGGTTTGTGAAATAATTCTAAAATATTCTGAAACCCATCACCCCCTTGCAGTGCAAGGGGGTTAGGTATGAGTGGACATATGAATGCGAGATTGAATTCATCGAGCTTAAGATATTACTAACTAGTGCGCCAATTCTACGAGTATCGGATATGGATAAGGACTTCACAATTTGCACATATGCCTCAAAGAAAGGGTTGGGTTGCGTGCTAATGCAATATGGGGGAGTGATAACATATGCGTCAAGAAAGATAAAGCAATAAGAGGAGATTTAAACTACCCATGATTTAGAGTTGGAAGATGTAATGATAGCTCTGAAGCTTTGGAGGAACTATCTAGTGGGGCAAAGATTTGAGCTAAAAATGGACCATGAAAGGTTAAATAATCTCTTCACTCAAATGAATCTCAATACTAGGCAGAGGTGATGGAGTGAGTACAATTTTGGAATTTCATACATCAAGGGAAAAAAGAATGCGGTTGTAGATGGCCTAATTAGGAGGCCATGTATCTTCTCCTTGGTGCCCTTAAAGGTTATTTTGAGGGAGCAAGAGTTGGGGAAACTTCTTAGATATAGTCGGTATTTAAAGGTTACTTCATCCCTCCAGAGTGGGAAACAATTAGAGTCAAATTTTGAAGGTTATATCCTTGAATATGATGGATTGTTGAGATGCCGGGGAAGGATGTACATCCTTGAGGGTGGGAATATTCGAAGCATCATACTCAAGAAATCCAATAGAGCACTTTACTATGCACATATGGGTGTGAAGAAAATGTATGCATACTTGAAGAATATTTTTTTTTGGGTAGGCGTGAAGCATGGTGTAGTCCATTTCATTGCTAAGTGTCTTGAGTGTCAGGAAGTTAAGGCTGATCCTCATCACCTGAAAGGTCTCCTACAATCACACAATGTTCCTATGTCCAAGGGGGTAGTCATTTATATGGATTTCATTGTGGTATTTCCACTCACATCGTAGAGGCACAATGCCATTCTTTTTTTATAGTTGATAAGTTGACCAAGAGGTATCATTTTATTCTATTCAAAGACACTTATGATGTCACAGATGTGGCATTTATTTTTATAAGTGAAATTATACATCTGCATGGGCTACCTAAGAATATCATTCCAGATAAGGACCGTGTATCCTCCAAAATCGTGTATCCTTCGAAACCTAGAGTCATGGGAGGACAATGTTAGGTCACACTCCCCTAGACGTGTGATGATGACTGCCAATTTACTGCTGGGGAATCTTGGTCAAGGTAGTTGACACTTATTCTTACAGGTTCTATCTATAGTTAGGTCAATATCGTTGATGGTAAAGGATAGTCCAACAGAGGAAGGATATGGAGAGAAGACACAAGTGTTATATTTTTCTTATTTACAGAACATTAGAGTTACCAACGTTCTTTTACTTTGTTATCATTAACATATATATATATATATATATATATATATATATATATCATGTACTGAGAAGTAGTAGCATAAACAAGAGACAAAAAATAACACAAGAGATTTATCTTGGGAAAACCCCAAATGGGGGAATAACCCAACAACATTTCTTAGACACATTTCGTTCAAAAAGTCCAACCATTCACCAGCTCTCAAGAGCCACAGACAAGATATAAACCGTAGCATTAGGATAGCACACCTCTAGTGCTCATAGTTGCAGCAAAAACAACACAATACAATAAGAAAGGACCTCCTTAGAGAGATAGCGCGCAAGATAAAGTAGCCACCAAGAATAACCAAAACCCCAGTTATGCGTCTCCTCTTCCTCATACTCGTGCACCTTTTCCTCAGTGAGAGTGTGTGTTGTGTGTGGGTTCAAATGAGATAGATTTCTTCCTTATTTATAGTCTTCAATTCAACTTCCTGGGCCAACTTCTTCTCTGGGAATCTTATTTTTACTTTATTCTTTTATGTGTGGATCAAATTCTCTTCTGGGTATTCTTCTTGTTGTTTAACGGTCTTCCTAGAATTCCATAATCTTCTCTTCATCTAAGAAATGTCTTCTAGAGGAAAGCTCCTCTTGAAACTACCAAAACATCAACACTCCCTCTTAGCCAGAGATGTATCTTTCCATGATGTCTTTGTCTAGTAGTTCACTGACTACTTTGCAATTAACTAGTAACATACAACTACTACGATTCCATTGGTAGCTCAAATCATATGTCATAGTCTTTGCAATCGAGTATCACACAAATAATCCCAAAGTGATCTAGTAATCTCCATGGAAATCAACTAGTAGAATGTGATTTTTCTGATCCATAATAGCACACAACTATTACAACACCATCCGAGAGAACATGATTGTGTTGATCCAAAGTAGCACACAACTACTATCCAGTGGTATACAACCACTCCTAGTAGAACAAAACTATTTCTAAGTTGTCTCAACTACATAGCAATCAATTAGTATCACAAATCTACTACCATGCTATCCAATAATCTCTCATGACTATGCAACAATCAACTAGTAGCACTAAGATACTACCGTGTCATCAACCATAGTCATGATCTGTAATCCACTAGTAGTCATAAGACTAATACCATGCAATCCAATAGTCTCCATAACTATGGAGTAATCAACTTATAGTACTAATATACTACCATGCCATCAACCATAGTTATGATCTCTGTGACTATGAAAAAATCAACTAGCAGCACACAACTACTACCATGCCATAAGCCATAGTCACACTCTATGATTATGCAACAATCAACTAGTAGCACATAAATACTACCATTCCATCATCCATAATAATAGTTTTCAATCCCTATGACTATGCAACAATCAACTAGTGGCACAAAGCTACTACAATGCCATTATCTATAGTCATAGTCGATGTTTCTATAACTATGCAATAATAATCTAGTAGCACACAACGACTACAATTCCATCAACCATAGTTATAGTCTCATCCAATAACACGAAGCTACTCCCATAGTCCTCATGACCATGTGTGTGATGTTTCTTCTCTCATCAGGTCCACTATTGCATTACCCCCTCAGTCACCTCACATGACTGATCTAGGGAACCCTTGGCCATAATGGTTAGCCAACATGAGAAGAAAAAAACACACCTCCCTCTCAACGAGGGTGGAAATTCTGTATCATACCAAGATTTTCTTTGGAGAACCTTGAGTCTTTTTCACTCCTAGTCAAATTAGCGTGACTAGTAGAAGACATTTTGTGCCTGGGCCATTCACCACTAGCCAAATTAGCATGGCTAATATTGTGAGTGAATTTATTATTCTCCCTTGGTCAAATGGGAATGACTAATCTGGGAGAATGTCTACCCAATGCTATTTATTTGTCCATCACCTTGGACATAATCTAGGTGAGAATGTTGACAATCTACTCATCCGTGGATGTGTACTGGAGCTTCACTTGTCCCTTATGCATCATTTCTCGAATGAAGTCCTGCAAGAAACTTTCGAAGCCACACTACTTCATGACTTACAATATTGGTTGATATATACTCTACCTCTACTGTACTGAATGCCAATGATGTCTGAAGCAACATCTTGATGTGATTTTGTGGTCTACTACACTCCTTGCCCTGCCTGATTTTGTATAACCCTGCAACTTCATATCTCCATATGAGACATATCTCAATCCATATCCAATCATACCACACAGGTACATCAACATATGTTTTGCTTCCATCCAATGTACATATTTGGGTTCAACCATGTATTTACTAAAGGAATTCACCGCAAAACATATGTTCGACCTGGTGTTAACCAGGTACATTAAGGATTCAATCAGTTGTCTACACATCACAGGATCCACCAAATTTGAAGATGAATCACAGAGAAGCTTTAGATTTATCATCATGGGTGTGGTCATGTACTTGCATCCCATCATTTCGAATCTCTGCAGGATCTCAAAAGTATATTGTCCTTGGCTAAGGAAAATATCATTTGATCTCTACCATACCTCTAGTCCCAAGAAGTAATGCATCATACATAGATCCTTCATCTCGAAATATTAAGCGAGCGCCCACTTGCACCTAGCTATGAGCTTCACATCCCCTATAAGAAACAAATAATCAACATATAGGATCAATGGGAAACCATTCTTAAGAATATCAAGTAAGTGTCTGATTTGGCATATCATGCCATGGGTTCATTTTTAGGTCCGTACAAATCCTTCTTCAATCTACATACATGAAAATCCTCCTCATGTATCTTGTGGTTGTTGTATGTACACTTCTTCTGGATGTTGGAGAAAATGTGTCATCATAATCTTCTCCCTCTCACTAGGAGAATATTTTGGCCACAAATCAGTCTTTTTACATCTCTATAATTCCATTTGCATCATGGTTGATCTTGTAGATCAACTTGGAAGTCACCAGTGACTTCCCTTTTGGTCTTGTAACTAAATAAAAGATCTATATCCCAGTCCTTCTGACTGGCTTCCTCCTATGTCATTGTAACAAATTCTAATGAACCAAAGGAATCCTCCCAGGGGATATCACATCTCCTAGAATTCTATGAATCCATGATCTATCTTCCTCAATCCATGGCATCTTTTTTTCAGTCCTGAAAGACGTCTCTCTCTTCCATATGAACCTGAGGAGGAATACTTCCTAAATTAAAGTCTCTAAGCCACTGTATCTCTCTGAGATTAGGCTTACTTTGAGTCTACATGTTCCCTATGAAGCTTTACTCCTTCTGAGTCTATATAATCTCTGGAGCCATATACTCCCTTTGCATGTGTTGACCTACTCTAAAGTCTGATCTCTTATGAAATGTCATGGGGAGGCTGATCCTCCCTATTGGATCCTGAGGGATGAATCCCTCTAAACTCTAGCTCCTTATGAGATGGTATTTGGTGGGGCCGCTTGCCTCACCACTTGTGCAACCATATTCCCCTCCTCATGATATGTCTCATCAATGCCACATATATGTATCCCCATTTGCATTATGCAAAGTATCATGGGATCATGCTTGTCACTTCCTCGTCACTGTAACGATTTTGGGTAGGCCATTCTATCTCTATTGACTCTTCCTAATGATCTAAAGAGTGATCAACTGAACTAGAGGGATATGTATAGTCATCTTAAGAGCCTTCTACTCCTTATAATTTCTCTCCATATGAGATACTATGTATCTGCAAAATTGCCCTTCTTACTAGAAGGTTATGAATTCATCCTCATTTCTTCATTACATGGATGTGTATGGTCATGTACACTGCTCTTATGTCTAGATAATCTTATCCATGTCTCTTCTAGAGACCATCTAATTTGTTTCCTCCTACAACTATCATTATAGATCCCTCTCAGAGATATCACCTGTGACCTGCCAGGAACAAGAGAAACAATAGGGGAAAACAACATACAAGAATAACATAATAATAAAACAAGAACGAGAACAATTGTCACAATATATCCTTCTTAGAGCTATCACCCATGACCTTCCTGGAGCAAGAGTCAAAACAAAGTGTAATAATAGGAACGAAAATTTTCAACACTCTTACAATGTTGTGACCAATCATTCCTTCCTGAAACAAAAAACAAAAGATAGCAACATCTCCTAGAAGAGATCAATTCCATCTTGTAAACATGTGCATCATTAATACTGGACAATGAACATTTATGGATATGAAAATCATGCCAATAATATTCAAATGTTACTAAACTAGAGATAACAATAGTAATAATAGAATTTTAAAGACTGTTATTCTAGTTATAACACTTACTTAAACTGCAACAATATAAAATATCAAACCTGATATGAAAACCTAAATTTTTAGTTGTTACTGTCCCACTGAAGTTATCTTATATCGTTTCTCCTACTCCTCGATCATGTGCTTGGAAGCACCAGTGGATAAAAGACATATTCTTCATCCTTTGACTTCTTCTCTTCAACATCTGTTGCATGTGCATGGTGCTTATTCTTTCCCTTTTTCATGTGTAAGATGACATTGTGTGGCATAATGTCCCATCACGTTGCAGTTGTAGCATTTGATCCAATAACTCATTCTCCTCTAGAATGAAAAGTACTATGTGCTTTTGCTTCATCTAATCTACTCTTGTACTAGTTGACATTTTTGTCGGTAGAAACCCTAGTACTGGAAAACCTCGAATTGTTTTTCAAACTTCACCAAACTACATGCTGAGGGTTTTAGGGGGTGTTCTGGGGTAGAGTGTATTGTTCTATGTAAAGAGAAGTCCCAACTCCTTTGGAACTAATTCTCAATGAGATTGAAAAAGTATTTCAGCTGCAAGGTACTGCTACACCGATCTTCCTTATAGTATTCAAATTGTTCTGAAGGTAACCAACTCTGATACAATGTTAGATTTTTCTTATTTATAGAGAATTAGAGTTACCTTTTTATTTTAATTTGTTATAATTATCATATATATATCATGTACTAAGCAGTAGCAACATAAACAAGAGACACAAAATAACACAAGATATTTATCTTGGGAAAACCCCAAATGGGGGAAAGGCCGAACAACCTTTCTTAGAGAGATTTCATTCACAAATTCCAACCATTCACCATCTCTCAAGAACCACATACAATATATAAACCATAGCACTAGGCTAACACACCTATGGTGCTCACAACTGCGACAACAACAAAATATAAGAAGAGCACACCTCCTTAGAGAGATAGTGCACAAGATAAAGTAGCCACCAAGAATAACCAAAACCCCAGTTCTGCATCTCCTCTTCCTCCTCAGACTTGTGCACCTTTTCCTCAGTGAGAAAGTGTGTTGTGTTTGTGTTCAAATGAGCTAGACATCATCCTTATTTATAGTATTCAAGTCAACTTCCTGAGCCAACTTCTTCTCTGGGAATTTTATTTTTACTTTATTCTTTTCTGTGTGGGAAAAATTCTCTTCTGGGTATTATTTGTAATACCCCTAGGCTAAACCCAAAAGTTGTACATATATTTGTAATTGTACTTTACTTATAAGATGGTGAGTTGATGGGAATTTTTTTTTGTTTTGGTTATGCGCGCATTAAGTTAGTGAGAGAGAATATCACACCCAAGGAGTGCACACAGTTGTAAAATGATACAAATCATCGTTAATGTTTTTTCACGCACCTGTGAAAGTATAGAGAAATGGTGCATTGAAAGTGAAACAACTTAATGTATGAAACACACACAAGTGTAAGTGTGAACAGATGGTGCATTGAAGGAAAATGAGCACAACCCTGGATTCAACACGCACTGGCTTAGTGCGCAGGGTTTTGAAGGCCAAAGAAGCCTTTTGTATATAAGTCGTTATGTAACAAACACATGTGTAATGGCGCGAGGGGGGCGCACTAAAGAAAGAGTGTGTGTAGCCAAGAAGTTCCGCATGCACTAGTTTAGTGTGTGAGCTTTATGTTTTTGAGGCTGGTGAGCCTAGATTCAAAATATCAGTACTTCTGTACTGAGTTTGTAAATGTAATCACAAGAAAATTTAATGAAAAATGAAACTCTGCGGCAGACCGACCATGTAAAAGAGTTTGAGGGGATAACTCCACTAGCTGAGGTTAAGGGGGATGGGTTAAAGGGGCTTAAACCCAAAAAAGAATATTATATTAACATTTCTTTAAAATCATAAAGTGTGGAATATTATATTAATATTTCTTAAAAGGTGTAAAGTTAGGATATATTATTATATCCTAAGTCCTAAGGAGGGGACAAGTGGCTGGAGGCAGTTCTCAACATGACAAGTGTCAAGTTGGGAACATGTTGTGGAATGAAGGCAGGTCTCAAATTTACAAGTGTCAAGTTGGGAACATCCAGTCAAATAGTTTGGACTTAGTCCATTCTGGTATCTATCTATCATTTTTCATCATTTGACCATCACGAGCCGTGAGTGGTAGCCGATTGTTCTTGCATAGAGATGATTGTGATTGTCATTGAACTTGATTTTTACTGTGACCAATATGTTTATTAAATTGAAGAGGTGGGTTGTCAGGCCTGTTGAACTTTGGACTAAAGAGGGGGGTTGTTAGGCCCATGGGAAATTGCACTCTCTCCATGTGAGAGAATTGATGGGAATTGTTTTCCAAGGTGCCAAATTGCAATGAAAAGGATCTGAGACTTCTTGTTTGGTATGTTGCTAAATCCCTGGAAGGGAATTGGGGGAGCCAAAGGACTGTTGAGTAGAGAAGGGGCACACTTCCTGAGGTGGGACAAGCATGTGGGAATGAGAGACTGTAGGCTCCCAGTGTGAATTGGAATATTTGACATACTTTCCTGTAATCGAGTCACCTGTGACTGAGTTACCTATGAACGAGTTCTTTTTGAGTGAGAGACTTTAGCCTGGTTGGGAACCCTTACCCAAGTGGAGTTTATCCCCAGCTCGGGGGTGAGCCACTGTTAAGATTTACGAACAATGCGGTATAAGGATGGGATAAACATGGAAGGTTTTCCCACATTAGGTGTCTTTATTTCAAAGATAAGTGTCAAATTGTGTGTTAAATCATGTTTTTTGTAATATTTATGCAATTGATGTCATGGGTTTATGATATTTATGATGCATGTATAGTTCTGTTATGATTGTGTATAATTCTGTTATGAATATGTATATAATCATGCGTTGTAGAGTAATTATATGTTTTAATTAGTAAGATAGTTGTGTTAGAGCATTTTCAAAGGAATTGGTGGTAAATTGGTATCATTGATGACGAAAAGAGAAGTTTGAGTGACGTGGCTCAGCTTGGGTGGTCAGGTCCATTACAAATTGGTATCAGAGCAAGAACGTTTCATGTGGCATTGCCCAACAAGAGTTCGAGGGTGTTAGAAATTGGTATCAGAGCCCAGTTTGCAAAACTGAGCATGTATGGGCTGAGTTAACATCATGTCGAAGCCGTTTTCACAATGAATTGAATTTAGTAGTGGACGATTTTTCAGTTACAGTGTGTCCATGATAGAAATTGGAAGGAATCAAAGGTAATTCGGTAAAATCCCCAATTTATGTTTCTAAATTCATGGAGAATTGGGAAAATTTGGTTAAGTGATGAGATACCCTTGATTCTAATCCATGTTTAAGAAAATTCAGTTAGAAAACAATTGAATTTGAGGCTATAGAGAAACCATGACAGATTGAGCATAATTGTTTGAATAGATTCACAATTCGTGAAGGAATTTGGAAAAATTCGCACCAGAGATGTCAACTAGTGGAACACACAAGAATTGTTGTTGTAGAGGTTGGATTTGGCTGTATTGAAGTGAAATTGGGAAAATTTCATGAGTGCCGAACATCCATGGTGTAAATTGGGTGAAAATCGAGAAAATCCCCAATTTCTGTAGTTAAACTTTATCAAAAATTAGTTAAGTGTCAAGAATAGTGTGTGCACCAAGTAGTAATGATGTGTATAAAGATAAAAGTGCACAAGAGTGCACATTATATTTGAGCAACACACTATGCATAGAAAGATGTGTGAAAATTTAATGTGGCACAATTGGGCGCACTAGACATTTGAAGTTGCGCATAAGATAATGATACACATGACATGTACACTAAGATTTGGCACCGCGCAAGGTATAGTTAGTGGCATGTGCATGATGGAAGTGCATGGAAAAACACACTAATTTTTTCATCGCAAGGTGCAAACGTGTGTCACACGAGTAATAGTGTGATGCACCAAAATGTGCGGTTGGAATATTGTCAGAAGACAGTCGAATTGTTGGTGCACGCGCAACATGGTATGTTGTGCATTCATAATCGCGTCACTCGAAGGTATAATTACTAGAAAACAATGTGAAAACACTTAAACTTGAAGTAGTGTGGTGTAGTGATGGTAGTGCACACAGAGTATTGATGTGCAGCATGAAAATTGTGCTCAATGAAGATTGGGGCACGACAAAAAAATAGGTACATTAGTTATTGGCACGCAATACACGCACTACATTTTTTCATTGTGTATGAAAAGATGATGCATGCAATTTATGAATTTATAATTGAGAAGTAGTGCAAACAAATTCGATTCAATAGTTAATATTTCCAAGAAATTAGAAGAAATAATTATGATGTTTTATGGAAACAAAACTGTGCATAATTTCATGGTATTTTCAACTTGGTTAGCCTAACAAATTTTATTAGCTGCACATTTTGTAGAGTTAACAACATTAGATTAGAGAAGGAACATCAAAAGTTTAGAATCATGGAAGATGTGCAGGGAATTTACAACCATGAGGAAGAGATCTGAGGAATGTATGTTCATATGGGTAATGAATGTACAAATACAAATGGACATGGAGAAGGTAAGGAAGAAAGCATGAACTTGGTAGAGACCATAAAAAGTTTACAAAGGGATATCCTGAGTCATAAAGATAATAATGAGAGGCTTATGAAATCCAAGGAGAAACAAGAAGGATTTAACATCAAGCTAATGCAGAGCTTGGAAAAAATTGAGAAAAAGATGGATAATAAGATTGAGTCAAGCAGATCATGGAGCCATAAGTCTCATGATAAGAGGGGAAGAACAACATGCAAAAAAGGCACCGACATGAAGCACCACCACTCTCCAAGGCATTCAACTAGGAGAGCACGCAGTAGTTCAAGTCCTGTTAAGAAACCTAAGAAGGGGAATAGTGTGAATGAACTTCAGGGTGAAATGAACAAAATCAAGCCTCATACTTTTTATGGAAAACAAAAGAAGGATGAGGATGCATAAACATGGATTCTAAACATGATAAAGTATTTTCAGTTGCATAACTACTCTTCACTAGCAGAGGGTAGAATTTTTATTTATCAACTAAAGGGAAAAACATCAATGTGGTGGGACCAATATGTTCATGTACAACACATTGATGAGAAGAAGGTGTCTTGGAGAGAATTCAAGAGGTATTTTCAAAGGAAATACTTGAATAATATATACTATGAAAATAAAATGAAAGAGTTCTTTGAACTCAAGCTTCATAGTATGACCATAGATGAGTATGAAAGAAGGTTTTTAGAACTGCTGAAACATGTTTTCTTCATAAAAGATGAGCAAGTTAATATTCAAATATATTTGAGTGGGATGCCATCATTTATCAGTGAAATAATACAATATGATGGCCCCAAAACATTGGAGGAAACAATAAGAATGGATAAGAGACTTTATGATAAAAAAAAAGGGCAAACATCTGACCAGAAAGCTTGGGAAGAAAATAAGAAAAGTAAGATGGAATAGAGGAAGAGGGGGACTAAGCCACCATTCTTGATAAATAGCTACCAGGAACAACCAAATTACAAAAAATATATAATGACAGAGTCATTAGGACAAAGGCCAAGGAAACCACCTATTCAATGTTGGATTTGTAAGGGAGATCATATGTACAAATATTTCCCTCATAGAGGTGAAAGAGTGAAGATTGTTCACAATGCGCAACAAGCTAAAATAGTGGAGGACATGGGCATAAATGTACCTAATATCTATGCATCTTTGGACAAAAATAAAGCCAAGTTTCAATATCATATGATTGAAGTAGAAGGTAATATTAATAGTCAACCCATTGTTATTTTAATTGATTCAGGAGCTAGTCATAATTATCTAGATCCTAAGATGGTGGAAATATTTCTTTTGCCAAGAAGAAAGATTGGAAAACCTTGGATGGTGCAACTAATTATAGGGGATAAAAGAAATATTAATGAGATGATCAAAGAATGTCCAATGAACATCAGTGCATATTTGGACATCATACCTTTAGGTTCCTATGACTGCCTAATTGGTATGGATTGGTTGGACCAAAATCATGTTGTCCTAGATTGTTATAACAAAGCATTTATTTTCTTGGATGAGGAAGGAAACTTAAGGACAATAAAAGGAATTCCCAGAGCAGTAACTGTCAGAGAAATTTCAGCCTTGCAGCTAAAGAAACGTTACAGAAAAGGGTTCCAAATATTTTCCGTGCAGTTGGAAGAGACACCTAAAGATAAGGTGCCAATTATTGAAGACTGCATAGTCTTGAAAGAGTTGGAAGATGTATTCAGGGAGATATTAGGATTACCACCTAAAAGAGATATTGACTTCTCCATAAATCTCATACCCGGAGCAACTCCAGTATCTAAGACTCCTTACATGATGAGTACACCTAAATTGAAGGAATTGCAAATGCAACTTGAAGAGCTTCTGAAGAAGGGGTATATATGCCCTAGTGTGTCACCGTATGGTTCCCTAGTATTGCTTGTAAAGAAAAATGACGGAACTTTTATACTTTGTATTGATTTCATGTAGTTGAACAAGGTTATTGTGAAGAACAAGTATCCTTTTCTAAGGATAGATGACCTTTTTTATCTGCTGAAAGATGAAAATATATTCTCTATGATTGATCTCAGGTCAGGCTATCACAAGGTAATAATTAAAGAAGAAGAAATCAACAAGACTACTTTAAGAAAAAAGGTATTGAGGGAGCATCAATTGTATGCCAAGTTGAGCAAGTGTTGATTTTACCGGAAGAAAATTCATTATTTGGGCCATATCATCTCCAAGAAGGGGATATCAATGGGTCCAGAAAATATAAAGGCCATTAAAAGTTGGCCAACACCAAGGAATGTCTCAATGATGAGATCATTCATGGGCCTTGCAGTTTACTATAGAAGATTCATTGAAGGGTTCTCAAAGATTGCACATCCAATCACTTCTTTACAGAAGAAGGATGTGAGGTTTGAGTGGAAATTGGATTGTGAAATGAGTTTCCAACACTTGAAGCATTTATTAACAAGTGCTCCAATACTGAGGATTGTTGATCCAAATAAAGATTTCACTGTATGCACTGGGGCATGTAATGAGGGACTGGGTGGAGTCCTTAGTCAGAATGGATATGTTGTGTGCTATGAATCAAAGAAGATGAAGGAGTATGAAAGGAACTACACTACTCATGATTTGGAGTTGGAATCCATAGTGCATGCCTTGAAAATGTGNTGATTGTCATTGAACTTGATTTTTACTGTGACCAATATGTTGATTAAACTGAAGAGGTGGGTTGTCAGGCCCGTTGAACTTTGGACTAAAGAGGGGGGTTTTTAGGCCCGTGGGAAATTGCATTCTCTCCATGTGAGAGAAATGATGGGAATTGTTTTCTGAGGTGCCAAACTATAGTGAAAAGGCTCTGATACTTCTTGTCTGGTATGTTGCTAAATCCCTGGAAGGGAATTGGGGGAGCCAAAGGACTGTTGAGTAGAGAAGGGGTACACTTCCTGAGGTGGGACAAGCATGTGGGAATGAGAGACTGTAGGTTGCCAGTGTGAATTGGAATCTTTGACATACTTTCCTGTAATCGATTCACCTATGAATGAGTTACCTATGACCGATTTCTTGTTGAGTGAGAGACTTTATCTTGGTTGGGAACCCTTACCCAAGTGGAGTTTATCCCCAGCTCGGGGGTGAGCCACTGTTAAGATTTACGAACAATGCGGTATAAGGCTGCGATAAACATGGAAGGTTTTCCCACATTAGGTGTCTTTATTTCAAAGATAAGTGTCAAATTGTGTGTTAAATCATGTTTGTTGTAATATTTATGCAATTGATGTCATGGGTTTATGTTATTTATGATGCATGTATAATTCTGTTATGAATATGTATATAATCATGCGTTGTAGAGTAATTATATGTTTTAATTAGTAACATAGTTGTGTTAGAGCATTTTCAAAGGAATTGGTGGTAAATTGGTATCATTGATGATGAAAAGAGAAGTTTGAGTGACGTGACTCAGCTTGGGTGGCCGGGTCCATTACAAATTGGTATCAGAGCAAGAAAGTTTCATGTGGCATTGCCCAACAAGAGTCTGAGGGTGTTACAAATTGGTATCAGAGCCCAGTTTGCAAAACTGAGCATGTATGGGCCGAGTTAACATCATGTCGAAGCAGTTTTCCCAGCGAATTGAATTTAGTAGTGGACGATTTTTCAGTTACAGTGTGTCCATGACAGAAATTGGAAGAAATCAAAGGTAATTCGGTAAAATCCCCAATTTATGTTTCTAAATTCATGGAGAATTGGGAAAATTTGGTTAAGTGATGAGATACCCTTGATTCTAATCCAAGTTTAGGAAAATTCAGTTAGAAAACAATTGAATTTGAGGCTATAGAGAAACCATGACAGATTGAGCATAATTGTTTGAATATATTCACAATTCGTGAAGGAATTTGGAAAAATTCGCACCAGAGATGTCAACTAGTGGAACACACAAGAATTGTTGTTGTAGAGGTTGGATTTGGCTGTATTGAAGTGAAATTGGGAAAATTTCATGAGTGCCAAACATCCATGGTGTAAACTGGGTGAAAATCGAGGAAATCCCGAATTTCTGCAGTTAAAATTGATCAAAAATCAGTTAAGTGTCGAGAATAGTGTGTGCACCAAGTAGTAATGATGCGTATAAAGATAAAAGTGCACAAGAGTGCACATTATATTTGAGCAACGCACTATGCATAGAAAGATGTGTGAAAATTTAATGTGGCACAATTGTTCACACTAGACATTTGAAGTCGTGCATAAGATAATGATACACATGATATGTACACTAAGATTTGGCACCGCGCAAGGTATAGTTAGTGGCATGTGCATGATGGAAGTACACGGAAAAATGCACTAATTTTTTCATTCCAAGGTGCAAACTTGTGTCACACGAGTAATAGTGTGATGCGCCAAAATGTGCGCTTGGAATATTGTCAGAAGACAGTCGAATTGTTGGTGCATGCGCAACATGGTATGTTGTGCATGCATAATCGCATCACTCGAAGGTATAATTACTAGCACACAATGTGAAAACACTTAAACTTGAAGTAGTGTGGTGTAGTGATGGTAGTGCACACAGAGTATTGATGTGCGACATGAAAATTGTGCTAAATGAAGATTGGGGCATGACAAAAAAATAGGCACAATAGTTATTGGCATGCAATACATGCGCTACATTTTTTCATTGCGTATGAACAGATGATGCATGCAATTTATGAATTTATAATTGAGAAGTAGTGCAAACAAATTCGATTGGATAGTTAATATTTCCAAGAAATCAGAAGAAATAATTATGAAGTTTTATGGAAACAAAAATGTGCATAATTTCATGGTTTTTTCAACTTGGTTAGCCTAACAAATTTTATTAGTTGCACATTTTGCAGATTTAACAACATTAGATTAGAGAAGGAACATCAAAAGTTTAGAATCATGGAAGATGTGCAGGGAATTTACAACCATGAGGAAGAGATCTGAGGAATGTATGTCCATATGGGTAATGAATGTACAAATACAAATGGACATGGAGAAGGTAAGGAAGAAAGCATGAACTTGGTAGAGACCATAAAAAGTTTACAAGAGGATATCCCGAGTCATAAAGATAATAATGAGAGGCTTATGAAATCCAAGGAGAAACAAGAAGGATTTAACATCAAGCTAATGCATAGCTTGGAAAAAATTGAGAAAAAGATGGATAATAAGATTGAGTCAAGCATATCATGGAGCCATAAGTCTCATGATAAGAGGGGAAAAACAACGTGCAAAAAAATCACTGACAGGAAGCACCACCACTCTCCAAGGCATTCAACTAGGAGAGCACACAGTAGTTCAAGTCCTATTAAGAAACCTAAGAAGGGGACTAGGGTGGATGAACTTCAGGGGGAAATGAACAAAATCAAGCCTCATACTTTTTATGGAAAACAAAAGAAGGAAGAGTTTGAAGATGTATTCAGGGAGATATTAGGATTACCACCTAAAAGAGATATTGACTTCTCCATCAATCTCATACCCGGAGCAACTCCAGTATCTAAGACTCCTTACATGATGAGTACACCTAAATTGAAGAAATTGCAAATGCAACTTGAAGAGCTTCTGAAGAAGGGGTATATATTCCCTAGTGTGTCACCATAGGGTTCCCTAATATTGCTTGTAAATAAAAATGATGGAACTTTTATACTTTGTATTGATTTCATGTAGTTGAACAAGGTTATTGTGAAGAACAAGTATCGTTTTCTAAGGATAGATGACCTTTTTTATCTGCTGAAAGATGCAAATATATTCTCTATGATTGATCTCAGGTCAGGCTATCACAAGGTAATAATTAAAGAAGAAGAAATCAACAAGACTACTTTAAGAAAAAATGTATTGAGGGAGCATCAATTGTATGCCAAGTTGAGCAAGTGTTAATTTTACCGGAAGAAAATTCATTATTTGGGCCATATCATCTCCAAGAAGGGGATATCAATGGGTCTAGAAAATATAAAGGCCATTAAAAGTTGGCCAACACCAAGGAATGTCTCAATGATGAGATCATTAAGGGGCCTTGCAGTTTACTATAGAAGATTCATTGAAGGGTTCTCAAAGATTGCACATCCAATCACTTCTTTACAGAAGAAGGTTGTGAGGTTTGAGTGGAAATTGGATTGTGAAATAAGTTTCCAACACTTGAAGCATTTATTAACAAGTGCTTCAACACTGAGGATTGTTGATCCAAATAAATATTTCACTGTATGCACTGGTGCATGTAATGAGGGATTGGGTGGAGTCCTTAGTCAGAATGGATATGTTGTGTGCTATGAACCAAAGAAGATGAAGGAGTATGAAAGGAACTACACTACTCATGATTTGGAGTTGGAATCCATAGTGCATGCCTTGAAAATGTGGAGACACTACCTTATGGGGAAAAGTTTCGAGTTGAGGACATACCATAGTGGCCTCAAATAT
>SNQJ01S0002359.1:50930-61814 GCA_010110895.2 Picea sitchensis
CTATTTTAGGGCAATGTTAGGGTAACATTTAAATGAAGGGATGATGTAAATTAGATGGAATGTCACTGATATTTATTGTTATTAATGATATAATTGGTATGGTAATGGGTAGAAGCATAGTTGCGATAATTTACGTTGGAACGATGATGAATTGTAATGCGGGGAATTGTTAATGAACATTAATGTAAATGAGGGAGTTGTGAGTTAATGGAACGCAGCGCAATTTTCAATTGCTTTTTAGTTATGAAATGATATGGAATGAAATGATAGTGAAATGTTAATGTAGGGTACTGGGATGTAATGGGAGGTCAATATGAGGTAAGGTTGTTATTAAGGCAATGTTGTGCAATATCTTATGTTAATACTAATATTCAAGGGGATGTACATGATCAGGTGGTCATCATTTATGGTATTGATATCGCAGATTATTATATGTGTTATGTGTTATTTAATGATCGACTGATCAAATAGCGCGCCTGGAAATAAAAAGGAAGGGTTCCTCGAGTTGGTCACTGTTAGATAGTTTACGTATATCGGACACCTTGCGCACTTGTAATTCCATTTGGATTGAAGAAATGTTTAAATGTGTAGATTTGGGTGCGCGCCATGCGCGGTGTTGGATTTGATTTCTAATTCTCGCTCGCAATTGAAGGGTTATGTTACTGTTTTGTTATGTTGGTTGCCTTGGGTTGGTCTGATGATAGTCCTTAGCTTAGTGGGATTGTTTGCCTGTGTCGGGAGGGTTGTAGACATCTCCATGTTCCTTAGAACAGTCGCCAGCCCTGAGACCTTAAATGGTTAAAATCGATGGGAACCTGGGCTTGAGCGTTTCTTATGTGTCTTGGAGGTCCTGACCATTGCAGGGTAGGATGGACGGGTAGTCATTCTACTTATCGTCATGTGATCGTCGTTTATGCATGCAGTTCCTTGTCGTGCGTCCTTGTCATCTTTTTATGTTCATCATGGTTGTGTCTTATTCGTCGTCGGGTGGCGACGCAGAGTCAAATGCGTTGTTTGTTTCCTTGTACACGTGCACACACACTTTTTAAACACACACACAATTTTTTTTTCACTAGTTACTAGAGTTGGGTCGTTGTAACGAGGAGGTCGTTACAGTAGAGACCATAAAACGTTTACAAAGAGATATCCTGATTCATAAAGATAATAATGAGAGGCTTATGAAATCCAAGGAGAAACAAGAAGGATTTAACATCAAGCTAATGCAGAGCTTGAAACAAATTGAGAAAAAAGATGGATAATAATATTGAGTCAAGCAGATCACGAAGCTATAAGTCTCATGATAAGAGGGGAAGAAAAATGTGCAAAAAAAGCATTGACAGGAAGCACCACCACTCTCCAAGGCATTCAACTAGGAGAGCATGTACTAGTTCAAGTCCTGTTAAGAAACCTAAGAAGGGGACTAGGGTGGATGAACTTCAGGGGGAAATGAACAAAATCAAGCCTCATACTTTTTATGGCGAATAAAAGAAGGATGAGGATGCATAAACATGGATGTTAAACATGATAAAGTATTTTCAGTTGCATAACTACTCTTCACTAGCATAAGGTAGAATTTTTATTTATCAACTCAAGGGAAAAACATCAATTTGGTGGGACCAATATGTGCAAGTACAACAAATTGATGAGAAGAAGGTGTCTTGGAGAGAATTCAAGAGGTATTTTCAAAGTAAATACTTGAATAATATATACTATGAAAATAAAATGAAAGAGTTCTTTGAACTCAAGCTTCGTAGTATGACCATAGATGAGTATGAAACAAGGTTTTTAGAACTGCTGAAACATGTTTCCTTCATAAAATATGAGAAAGTTAATATTCAAAGATATTTGAGTGGGATGCCATCATTTATCAGTGAAATAATACAATATGATGGCCCCAAAACATTGGAGGAAACAATAAGAATGGATCAGTGCCTTTATGATAAAAAAAAGGGCAAACATCTTACCAGAAAGCTTTGGAAGAAAAGAAGAAAAGTAAGATGGAATAGAGGAAGAGGGGGACTAACCCACCATTCTTGATAAATAGCTACCAGGAACAACCAACTTAAAAAAAAAATATAATGACAGAGTCATTAGGACAAAGGCCAATGAAACCACCTATTCAATGTTGGAGTTGTAAGGGAGATCATATGTACAAATATTTCCCTCATAGAAGTGAAAGAGTGAAGATTGTTCACAATGCACAACAAGTTTAAATAGTGGAGGACATGGGCATAAATGTATCTAATATCTATGCATATTTGGACAAAAATAAAGCCAAGTTTCAATATCATATGATTGAAGTAGAAGGACAGTCGAATTGCTGGTGCATGCGCAACATGGTATGTTGCGCATGCATAATCGCGTCACTCGAAGGTATAATTACTAGCACACAATGTGAAAACACTTAAACTTGAAGTAGTGTGGTCTAGTGATGGCAGTGCACACAGAGTATTGATGTGCGGCATAAAAATTGTGCTCAATGAAGATTGGGGCACGACAAAAAAAAGGCACATTAGTTCTTGGCACGCAATACATGCGCTACATTTTGTCATTGCGTATGAAAAGATGATGCATGCAATTTATGAATTTATAATTGAGAAGTAGTGCAAACAAATTCGATTGGATAGTTAATATTTCCAAGAAATCAGAAGAAATAATTATGAAGTTTTATGGAAACAAAACTGTGCATAATTTCATGGTTTTTTCAACTTGGTTAGCCTAACAAATTTTATTAGCTGCACATTTTGCATAGTTAACAACATTAGATTAGAGAAGGAACATCAAAAGTTTAGAATCATGGAAGATGTGCAGGGAATTTACAACCATGAGGAAGAGATCTGAGGAATGTATGTCCATATGGGTAATGAATGTACAAATACAAATGGACATGGAGAAGGTAAGGAAGAAAGCATGAACTTGGTAGAGACCATAAAAAGTTTACAAAGGGATATCCTGAGTCATAAAGGTAATAATGAGAGGCTTATGAAATCCAAGGAGAAACAAGAAGGATTTAACATCAAGCTAATGCAGAGCTTGGAAAAAATTGAGAAAAAGATGGATAATAAGATTGAGTCAAGCATATCACAGAGCCATAAGTCTCATGATAAGAGGGGAAAAACAACGTGCAAAAAAATCACTGACAGGAAGCACCACCACTCTCCAAGGAATTCAACTAGGAGAGCACACAATAGTTCAAGTCTTGTTAAGAAACCTAAGAAGTAGACTAGGGTGGATGAACTTCAGGGGGAAATGAACAAAATCAAGCCTCATACTTTTTATGGCGAACAAAAGAAGGATGAGGGTGCATAAACATGGATGCTAAACATGATAAAGTATTTTCAGTTGCATAACTACTCTTCACTAGCATAAGGTATAATTTTAATTTATCAACTCAAGGGAAAAACATCAATGTGGTGGGACCAATATGTGCAAGTACAACACATTGATGAGAAGAAGGTGTCTTGGAGAGAATTCAAGAGGTATTTTCAAAGTAAATACTTGAATAATATATACTATTAAAATAAAATGAAAGAGTTCTTTGAACTCAAGCTTCGTAGTATGACTATAGATGAGTATGAAAGAAGGTTTTTAGAACTGCTGAAACATGTTTCCTTCATAAAAGATGAACAAGTTAATATTCAAAGATATTTGAGTGGGATGCCATCATTTATTAGTGAAATAATACAATATGATGGCCCCAAAACATTGGAGGAAACAATAAGAATGGATAAGTGCCTTTATTATAAAAAAAAAGGGCAAACATCTTACCAGAAAGCTTGGGAAGAAAAGAAGAAAAGTAAGATGGAATAGAGGAAGAGGGGGACTAAGCCACCATTCTTGTTAAATAGCTACCGGGAACAACCAACTTACAAAAAATATATAATGACAGAGTCATTAGGACAAAGGCCAAGGAAACCACCTATTCAATGTTGGAGTTGTAAGGGAGATCATATGTACAAATATTTCCCTCATAGAAGTGAAAGAGTGAAGATTGTTCACAATGCACAACAAGCTGAAATAGTGGAGGACATGGGCATAAATGTACCTAATATCTATGCATATTTGGACAAAATTAAAGCCAAGTTTCAATATCATATGATTGAAGTAGAAGGTAATATTAATAGTCAACCCATTGTTATTTTAATTGATTCAGGAGCTAGTCATAATTATCTAGATCCCAAGATGGTGGAAATATTTATTTTGAAAAGAAGAAAGATTGGAAAACCTTGGATGGTGCGACTAGTTATAGGGGATAAAAGAAATATTAATTAGATGATCAAAGAATGCCCAATGAACATGAATGGAATGAACATCAGTGCATATTTGGACATCATACCTTTAGGTTCTTATGACTGCCTAATTGGTATGGATTGGTTGGACCAAAATCATGTTGTCCTAGATTGTTATAACAAAGCATTTATTTGCTTGGATGAGGAAGGAAACTTAAGGACAATAAAAGGAATTCCCAGAGTAGTAACTGTCAGAGAAATTTTAGCCTTGCAACTAAAGAAACGTTACAGAAAAGGGTTCCAAATATTTTCCGTGCAGTTGGAAGAGACACCTAAAGATAAGGTGCCAATTATTGAAGACTGCATAGTCCTGAAAGAGTTTGAAGATGTATTCAGGGAGATATTATGATTACTACCTAAAAGAGATATTGACTTCTGCATCAATCTCATACCTGGAGCAACTCCAGTATCTAAGACTCCTTACATGATGAGTACACCTAAATTGAAGGAATTGCAAATGCAACTTGAAGATCTTCTGAAGAAGGGGTATATACGCCCTAGTGTGCCACCATAGGGTTCCCTAGTATTGCTTGTAAAAAAAAATGATGGAACTTTTATACTTTGTATTGATTTCATGTAGTTGAACAAGGTTATTGTGAAGAACAAGTATCCTTTTCTAAGGATAGATGACCTTTTTTATCTGCTGAAAGATGTAAATATATTCTCTATGATTGATCTCAGGTCAGGCTATCACAAGGTAATAATTAAAGAAGAAGAAATCAACAAGACTACTTTAAGAAAAAAGGTATTGAGGGAGCATCAATTGTAGGCCAAGTTGAGAAAGTGTTGATTTTACCAGAAGAAAATTCATTATTTGGGCCATATCATCTCCAAGAAGGGGATATCAATGGGTCTAGAAAATATAAATGCCATTAAAAGTTGGCCAACACCAAGGAATGTCTCAATGATGAGATCATTCATGGGCCTTGCGGTTTACTATAGAAGATTCATTGAAGGGTTCTCAAAGATTTCACATCCAATCATTCTTTACAGAAGAAGGATGTGAGGTTTGAGTGGAAATTGGATTGTGAAATAAGTTTCCAACACTTGAAGCATTTATTAACAAGTGCTCCAATACTGAGGATTGTTGATCCAAATAAAGATTTCACTGTATGCACTGGTGCATGTAATGAGGGACTGGGTGGACTCCTGAGTCAAAATGGATATGTTGTGTGCTATGAATAAGAGAAGATGGAGTATCAAAAGGAACTACACTACTCATGATTTGGAGTTGGAATCCATAGTTCATGCCTTGAAAATGTGGAGACACTACCTTATGGGGAAAATTTTCGAGTTGAGGACATACCATAGTGGCCTCAAATATTTGTTTGGACAACCAACCCTTAATTCCAAGAAAAGCACGTAGTTATATTTCATTTGTGAGTATGATTTTGAAATTAAAAATATCAAAGGTAAAGAGAACAAGGTGGTTGATGCACTCAGTAGGAGGGTGCATGAGATGCATGGTAAAAAATTAGCGTGTATCAATCAGATTTGAAGGATAGAATTCTGGATACTGTAAAGTTAGATAATAAATATATGGAGTTAGGGGAACAAATCCAGCAAGGAAACTTACAACAGAAAGTTGAATACTATAAGATGGATAGTGATGAAATTATCAAATACAGAGACATAATCTATGTGCGAAATTCTCAGGCATTGAAGCATCTGATATTGGGAGAAATGCATAATGTACCTTATGATGGACACCCAAGTTACCATAAAACTATTGCAACTATTAAGATCCAATATTATTGGTCAGGCATGAAAAAAGAAGTTGTTGAATTCATTGCCAAGTGTTTGGCATGCCAAAAGGTCTAGGCTGAGCATAGACATCCCACTGGTCTGCTACAACCATTTCCCATTCCTAAGTGGAAGTGGGAGGTGGTAATAATGGATTTTATCACTAAACTACCCAGAACTAACTAGAATCATGATTCTATCGTGGTACTGGTGGATAAGCTTACCAAATATGCCCATTTTATTCCAGTGAAGCTTACTCAGAAGGAAACCAACATAGTTGATACTTATCTAAAAGAAATAGCTCGATTACATGGAATGCCTACGACAATTGTGTCTGACAAAGCTCCAAAATTTACCTCAAATTTTTGGAAAGGATTGTTCAATGGATTTGGAACAAATATGCATTTTAGAACAACTTATCATCTAGAGTCATATGGGCAGACAAAAAGGGTGAATCAAGTAATTGCAGATATGCTAAGGATGTATGTAATGGATAAACCATCAAAATGGGAGGATTATCTATGCTTGGTAGAGTTTTCTTAAAACGATGGGTACCAAGCATCCCTGAAGATGAGCCCATTTGAGGCACTCTATGATAGAAAATTCAACACACCAGTCAGTTGGGATAACCCAACAGACCTCACGATAGTTGGGTCAGAATTACTTAGGGAAATGGAGGAACATATGATAAAAATGAAGCAAAATTTAAAGGCTGCGCAGGATAGGCAGAAAATTTATGCTGATAAGGGAAGAACACATAGGGAATTCAATGTGGGTGATCATGTGTTTTTGAAAGTAAAGGCCAACATAAGTTCCCTTAAGTTGGGAAATTGTTGAAAATTGGCAGTGCAATTTTGTGGGCCATTTCAAACCCTGGAAAGGATTGGGCCTATAGCATATATGATTTCCTTTCTTGGATCAATGCAAATTCATAATGTATTCCATGTATCTTTACTTAAAATGCATGTACTTGATACTAATCATGTCATTGATTGGAATGTGATTCAAGTGGAGATAGAAGGTGGTTTTCAAGTGCATCTGGTGCGCATATTGGATCAGAAGATCAAACAACTTCGAAATCGAGACATAGGGCTAATAAAGGTATAATGGACCTAGTATGACCCTGATGACACAACTTGGGAGTATGAGGATGCCATGCAGGTAGAATACCCACATCTTTTTGAGAATTTTTGAAATTTTGATTGTACATGTGTATATACTGCACTGAGGAAAGTGCATAAATAAGGGAGAGGGGATTGTAATACCCCTAGGATGAACCAAAAAAATATACATATATTTGTAACTGTACTTTACTTATAAGATGGTGAGCTAATGGGACAATTTTTTTGCTTTGGTTCTGCACACATTAAGTTAGTGTGTGAGAATATCACACCCAAGGAGTGCACACAGTTGCAAAATGATACAATGCACTGTTTAATATTTTTGCGTGCACCCATGTAAGTACACATGAATGACGTACTAAAAGTGAAACAACTTAACATATGAAGCACATACAAGTGTAAGTGCGAAAGGATGGTGCACTGAAGGAAAAGGTACACAACCCTGGATTCAACGCGCACTAGCTTAGTGCGTAGGGTTTTGAAGGCTAGAGAATCCTTTTTCATATAAGTCACAATGTAATGCACAACTGTGTAAGGGAGCAAGGGTGGCACACTGAAGAAAGAGTGCACGAAGCCTAAAATTTTTGTGTGCACTAGTTTAGTGTGTGAGCTTTATGTTTTTGAGGCTGGTGATCCTGGATGAAAAAGATCAATACTTCTGTACTAAGTTTGTAAATGTAATCACAAGAAAATTTAAAGAAAAATACATCCCCGCGACAGATCGACCATGTAAAAGAGTTCGTGGGGATAAATCCACTAGATGAGGTTAAGGGGGATGGGTTAAAGGGGATTAAACCCAAAAAGGAATATTATATTAATATTTCTTTAAAATCATAAAGTGATGAATATTATATTAATATTTCTTAAAAAGTGTAAAGTTAGGATATATTATTATATCCTAATTCCTAAGGAGGTGACAAGTGGCTGAAGGCAGTTCTCAACATGACAAGTATCAAGTTGGGAACATGTTGTGGACTGAAGGCAGTTCTCAACCTGAAAGGTGTCAATTTTGGAACACACAGTCAAATAGTTTGGACTTAGTCCATTTTGGTATCTATCTATCATTTTTCATCATTCGACCATCACGAACTGTGAGGGGTAGCCAATTGTTCTGGCATAGATCCGAATGTGACTGTCATTGAATCAGATTGTTATTATGAACAATATGGTGATTAATATCACATTTACCTATATATGGATTATCTTGGAGAGCTAGAATAAAGAGGTAGGTTTCATGCCCGTGGGTTATTAAACTGAAGAGGTGGGTTGTGAGGACCGTGGGAAATTGTATTCTCTACATGTGAGAGAATTGATGGGAATTATTTCACGAGGTGTGAAAATGAAGTTGTAGGGATCTGAGACTTCCTATCCAGCTTGTTGCCGAAGCTCCATAAGGGAAGTGGGGCAACCGAAGGAATGTTGAGTAGAGAAGGGGCACACTTCTTGGGGTGGGACATGCATGTGGGGAATGAGATATTGTAGGATGTCAAGGTGAATTGGCATCTGTGATGAACTTTCTTGTAATCGAGTCACCTGTGACTGAGTTACCTATGACTGAGTTCATGTTGAGTGAGATACTTTAGCCTGGTTGAGAACACTTACCCAAGTGGAGTTTACCCCCAGCTCATGGATGACCCACTATTGAGATTTATGAACAATGCAGTCTAAGGCTGGGAGGAACGTGGAAGGTATGCCCACAATTGGTTTCTTTATTTCAAAGATAAGTTCCAAATTGTGTTTTAAATCATGTTTGTAGTAATCTTTATGGAATTGTTGTCATGTGGGTTTATGTTATTTATATTGCATGTATAATTCTGTTATGATTGTGTATACTTATGCTATGAATATGTATATAATCGTGCATTGCAGAGTAATTATATGTTTTAATTAATGACATAATTGTTTTAGAGCAATTTCAGTGGAATTGATGGTAAATTGGTATCAGAGCTAATGAAAAGATAAGTTTGAGTGACGTGACTCGACCTAGGTGTAACAACCATAAATTTCTAAACATCATTTACTTTCATAAGCAATTCATTTCATAAACTAAGACAATAACTTCATAACATAATATTGATTTTTATAACAACAACTTCAGTAACTTAGAATTATCAATGAATAATGATTGCATGGCAGAATGAAATAAACACATAGTTTAACAAATTACCAGGTTCTGATGCTAAGTTCTGTTGCCTTGCTGCCTTGCTGTTGCCTTTCTTCTACTTGATACACAGACCAACCCTGCCAGAAACAAAGAATAACTGCCCAAACCTACTGTCCTCCCTGCCAACTAGGAAAACTACCTAGTTCCAGGATATCTATGGATATCCTAGCCCCCGTGCCCAAAACCTCCAACAACTCGGTGCCTCAACAGATCAAAGCCATAGCCAGAAACTCTCTACTCACAACAAATCTCATGATCCTCCCAGAATCCATCCTCTGTCGAATACCCCTCACATTTACCTCCTTTTCCCCTTATTCCCCTTCACCAACTCATGTAGTTACTTCCTCAACCACCATCGTGCATGTCCCTTATCCTTCCTTTAATGTTTTATCTTCTCGGGATTCATAGGCTATCCCCTGTTGCATACACAACCATTTTATATCATATATCATTGATCTCTTAGATTTATTTTCAGGTCATTAAATGTGATATGTAGTTAAATTATTACCTAGTTAACCACAATTATATCCTTTAATTAATTAATAACTCACTTTATTAAGATAATTAAATCATCTTTGTTTAATTAATAACTTGTTACCACAATTAGTCCCCTAATTAGTTTTACTTTATAATCTTTAAACATTTATCCAACTAGGGTCGTTACATACACCCACCCTTCAGTAAACTTCGTCCTGAAGTTAAGGTATCTTATGGTACAAAGGACAAGAGCATGGTTCACACATTCATAACACGTAACTGCCATTATCAGTAAGTAAGTCAAGAAGTTCATACATACTAGTGTACATGTACAAGAAATGCATGTGTAGCTAGTACATGCAAGTCTCGTGCATGTACTAATAATCAAAACTGTCATCAATTAGTAATTTATGTATGCATTCAATCCAATCAGCAAGACTAGTCTTTTATAAAAGACAACAATCAATCAATTGTTTGAGAAATTCTTTAATCACAATTATCTGATTTAACAATTTTATTTTAAACAACTGGGGTTTAGTTATGTAATAATGAATATCCATGTATACACATTTCTCTTTTTTTTTTTTGAAGGGAAGACATCAATTCCACCACGAGACAAATCTCCATACTGTCTCAACTATTACTACTCATCCTTCCTCCCTAACCTACTTCCATCTCCATTCCTATCCTTCCTCTGCTAGACTATCTTGGAGCGTCAAATATATTGACCTAACTCCAAATAGAACCCGTAAGTGGAAGTGTCGCTATCTCGACCAAGCTTCCCTAGCAGACAACTCACAGTCATCATCACACGTCTTGGGGAGCGTGAACTAGCACCGTTCTCCCATGACTTTAGGTTTCAAAGTATACACGGTGGGAAATGCCTCTACCCCTCCTAATCATATCTAGGGTCCACACCCTACGATGGAGGATACACGGTGGGAAACACCTCCACCCCTCCTAACAGAACTAGGGTAAACACCCTACAATGGAGGATACACGGTGGGAAATGCCTCCACCCCTCCTAACAGAACTAGGGTAAACACCCTACAATGGAACATACAGGGGCACCGTGTTGCTGGAGGTTTTG
>SNQJ01S0002359.1:77080-125112 GCA_010110895.2 Picea sitchensis
ACAAAAGTCAACTTGTTTGTTCTAAAAAAGAGAGCTGAATATGCACTTCCTAAGAAATCCCAACAAAGAGTTGGAAACAAAATTTGTTTTTTCAATATTTAATCCCCGATAGTATAACTCATAGGACAATCATGTAATCAATCCTGATAATTTTGATAATAATTCTTAAGAAAGAAATAGAAAAAAACAAACAAAAAAACTCAAAATGAAAGAACATGTCTACTTGGTAATGCATAAGGCCATGAGATCTCACCCTTCAAAGCACCAACCAAAGAAACATAAACCCCAACAAACATGGAATTCTATGCTTGGATGGAAATTGTGATGAAGTATATGTTTGAAGCTCCAGTGGTGAGTTTGGTATGGCCGCCAAGAAGCTTAGAGATATATATCAAGATATTGAGATTTTGTTTCGATGGCTTCCCATGAGTTTGAAGCCATGAAAATTTGTAGATGAAGTAAGAAATAAATTAACTCTTTGTAAATCCATATGCCCTCTTCCATTGAGCATAGTCCTTTACTTGCAAATTTTGAAAAATTTCTTCGAGTTGGTAACCTACACATTCATCAAAACCATGAAAAACCATAACAATAAAAATGCAAAGGTGGAGAATGGCGTTTTATATGAAATTTATAGTGTTTCAAATGGGAAAGAGATAGTTAATGTTCTAAACCAACACTGACAATATACTCCTTTAGTGCTCTTCAGTGTTGGAAAAAAAGTTATAGTCCAGGACATCGACTACAAGAAGGGAGACCATTTGGTAATTGTGTAGTTCTATAACATTTTCCAATTCTTGCACACTATGGTATTAGACATGGATGTCTCATTTGAAATTCATTTGTACTATAAACCAATGGCTTCTCTCTCTCTCTCCAATATTTGCATACTTATTTAAGCAATATTAAAACTTCTAGTCCATAAGGAATCAAGATTAACCAAATATTCCCCGGATGGGGTGTCAGAGCGAGTGGCGTGGCAAAATCTGGGCGATGGCAATGGGCAGCGTGGCATGGAGCCACGTGATGGGATTGTGCCACAGCCCACCACCCTACCCAACGTTTAATTGAGTTTTAATGTGATGCGAGGGAGCATTAACGCACCAATCCTTTCTCCTAGACGCGAATTTGAATGGCTTCATTCATTATGTATGGGACTCACCTCTGCATGCCGGCTGCAGATCTCTTCCCATTGCAGCGCAGACCCTCCTCTGTTCTTTTTCACCGGAGCAACGCGGTTCAGGGTAGAATCCTTCCCCGAGGGGTTTTAGTCTTCTTGGATGTTTGCACATAGTTCTCCATGACTCATCCCAGGGGTAGACCGAGGCGAGGCTCTCCCTGGAAGCCTCGAAGACCCTCGATCACATCCTCTGATTCGACTTCCACCGACTCTTCCCCTCACCAGCAGTCAAAGCCCATCCCTGTCTCTCTGCGCACCTCGCAGTTCAACTCCATGGCCATCATTTCTTGCACGCCAATTTCAATTTTGCAGTTGTCTCACGACCCCTCAGCGCATACGTCCACCTCCGTGCCTTCCCGCGACCCTCTGGGCAACTTGGACGATGGACCGTCTCTTCATAGTAGGCCCAACCAGGTAGGTCCTTGTCTCCATGAGTCTGTTGATAGGGTGCAGTTCACAGAAAGTTTGTCTGCATTGTATGATCTGGTATTTGAGCTTAGGCAAGAGGTAACGGACCTACAGTATCGCATACAAGCAACGGAAGAAAAGGTGGCAAGCTTTCTGCAAATTCTATCTTCTATGCACGAGGCCTTATTCTCGGATCATGTCGACACCAGCCCAATGGAGAACCCTGAGGCCGATAAAGAGGAAACTCAGGACAAGATGCAACATCCAACAGAATTAGGCCGGGAGCAGGAGGAGCGAAAGGACGACAACGAGGAACCTGCGTGCAAAGAAGAAGCTGACGAGCAATGGGACTATGGAGTGACGTATATCGAGGAGGAGCCTTGGCCAGGAGACCTTCCAGCCACATGGCCTACCTACCAGCCAGGTGTCTAATTTTAGTATATGTCTATTTACTTACAATCTAGGCCTAAAAGACAAACAATATGTTTCCTCTTGTCGTTGTTTTAATTTATGACTGGTTTGATCAAGGAACTGGATGGGCTGGCTGGACTGGTTTCCCCATGCTGGGGCAGTCCAGTAAATGCAGCCTGGTCATCGTTGTATTTTGGGACTCTGTTTTAGACTTTGAAGGATCTTAATATAATCTTACCTCTTATTTAAAAAAAAAAAAAAGATTAACCAAATATTCAATTTATTGTTCTCTTCTTTGATATTTAGGTCTATCTCTAGGGCATAGGCTCCACATATCAATTATATGTAGTTGCATGTATATAGTATCCATTGAATAAGGGCATCAAATATTCTTTATGACATTTGGGCTAGAATCCCAAGCGAGATATTTCAACTTCCTTTGGTCTAGTTGAAGCCTATGTGATCAATAGACCATTTTCATCTAGACACTTTTAGGCCATTATCTAAACATATTTTGACAACTCATTGTTATTAATCTATATGTTTTCTAAATATTTCATGCTTTCCCTTTCCCCATCTCAAGCTTTCACATTTAGCATTCGTTCATTCACATATAGTTTAGTGAATTCTTCTACAAATAAGAAATAGACAGGATGTACCTGCATTGGAATATAAGCAATCTATTACTTTGATTTCACATTTCCTTAAAGTTGTCTACTTCATGTAAAAAAAGTTTTCAATTTACTATTTCTTTTGATTATTTTTCCTTCGTTTATGCATTTTTGATCTTCAATAACTTTCTAAGACTAGTCAAGGTTATAAAGGTTATAAAATATCTTGCAATTGTACTTAGGATAGTGAAACATAAAAAATGCTAAAAATTTAAGAAAATGCACAAAAAAAACTTGCATGATAAAATATGTCTGCATCGTGAGATGCATTTTATTCTTTGTGAATGATAATATCTATCAACCCACATTTTTCTATGCAACTTCAGAAAGTGATGTTTTTTATTTTTTATTTTTTGGCCTCACAAATCTTAGTGGATTTGGAAATTAATCTATCTAAGTCTAATAAAATTTGATAGTGTCATAATAAAATCCTTTAGATATAAACATTTCAAATGTGGTCATTTTTATACTTTGGAATCCCCTTGGGAAATAAGAATTACTATTTAGGCATATGATATTCACGAATTATTGCAATTGAGTAATAATGTAAAAACAAGAAAATCAATCCTTCAAACTTTTGCCTAATACAATATTACAAATCTCCCATGTTCATATAGTATTTCAAACACTAGATGGTCATAGAGGCCACCTGTACACTGTGCATATAGTTTTGTTCATAGATGGTCTTAGAGGCCACCTGAATAGTGTCCATACAATTTTGTTCATGTAGCTAGGATGTATAATCTTTTTAGGTCATTTTTGTTCAAACAATTTAAGTTCATATGGTGATGTGTCAAACTTGGAGCATCTAAGGGCCACCTGTTATGGTTTCCCTTCTGTGACAGAGCAAGTGGCTCACACTTGGCATTGTATGACTTACAGATATTATTAATACAAGGATCCACTTTTTATTTACCAAAAAAAAACATATTAAATTTGGCCCAAAATTTTCACTAGAAGTAGAATAGTTTAATTATAAAATATTTAATAAATTATAAATGATTAAGATTTCATTAATGCACATATATTTGAGTGTAAACCTTAGTTTATTATATTATATAGGGTGGTGAAAATGTTGAATCTTGACATTACTAATGATTTGTGCAATATTTGAAAAAAAAAAATATTATATAGTGTGGTGAAAATATTGAATCTTGACATTACTAATGATGTGTGCAATACTTGAAAAAAAAAAAAAACAATGTTGGAAATTAATTATATAATGAAAGATATTAATGTAAATTTACAAAATAATTAAACATCAACTTTTTCTTTTTAAAAGACTTTGTATCTACATAATCATAATTGTAAACTATGATTTATAGCTCAAAATAAAAGATAAAAAATGTAATTTGTCTTTGGGGCTTACTCCTATATGTCTAAAGGATAATAAGCACACTAATGCCTTTGAATAAGAGTGGTAGTCATTGCTTGATAATTAATAATCAAATAGTAGTTGTAAGGAATGAAATAATTAAATAGTAATTGTAAGGAATGAATTCACTAGGGATTTTGCATGGTCCTTATATTTTTAGTTTTAATCATTGTTCTTTCAATTTTAATAATAATTATAAGGAATGAATTTAATAAGGATTTTTCAAGTCATTATATTTTTAGTTTTTATTATTGTTATTTTCAATTTTAAGGTTAGTGAATATAGGGATTGTCATTTCAATGGACATGCATGCAAAGTGGACATTAGTACCACCACAACCTACATATAATGAAAAGTGTTATTATTACAACTACATCAATCAAGTGATGTAAGCAATAGTACAATTATGACAAATGAACAAGATTTTATAATGCATTAAAATGACAAAACATAATAAATAATAAATAATCAATCAATCAAATTTTTATAATAAATAATAATAAATATTATTATTATTATATTGTTGATTAATTAATATAATTGATAATAAAATTATAATTTCTAAAAATAATAATAATCAATCATATTTAAGTAAGCAAACAATAAAATCTAACGAACAAAATAAAATATAAATAACAAACAATAACGAACGAACAAAATAAAAAATAAATAACAAACAATAGTATTCAAATACTCTTTACATGAGGGTGATTACACCCCCTCTCAAAGCATGGACAAAATTTAAATAGTTGACTGTAATCAACGCCACATATTTTGAGTTTTGGGTGATTAGGCTCCCTTTAAAGCTTGAAAACAACATTTAAAATAGGTGATTGTAATTAATCCTTTATTTTATTTTTTATGAAATTTTAACAAGTAGTTGTAATAAAACTTTCATATTTTAAGTTTTGAGAAAAAACATAGATCCATCTTCTTATAAATTTTTATATTTTAGGTAATAAAAATATTAAAATATAGAATATTTAAAAATATATAAAATTAATAAAAATAAAAATGTATACAATATATGTTGTCATATTTTAAATATTAATATTTAAATATTTAAAAATATTAATATTTAAATATTTAAAAATATATAAAATAATTAATAAATAAATAAAATTGGTTATAATCTTTGTTAAGTATGGTTATAATCTAAAGTTTTTTTTATTTTGTTAAAAGTTTATATTTATTGGATCATCGTTTTACATGGGGTCAAGTTATTCTAGGTAATATGGTTTTATTTCAATAATTTTGACAAGTTTACTTATATTTATGATATTTATGGACAATAATTAATGTTGTTTGTTTTTATTATTTATTGGACCACCATTTTACATGTTTTTAATAAATTATTTTAGACAATATGATTTTATTTTGATAATATTGACAAGTCAACTTACATTTATGGACAATAATCAATATTGATTGTCCTCATTATTGATTAACAACTATGTTATCTTAAAATTTTCAAATATAAAATAAAAAAAAAAATCAAAATGATAATATAAGCACCATTTTATATGTTTTAAAAAATTTAAATATTAACCATGTTGAATATTAAAGTATATGCATAGTCTTCTTTGCATGTTTTCATATTTAAGATAGATTAAAGTATGAAACATGCATACATGAGATTTAAACAAGAGGGGATACTCACATTTTAATGGTCTATTTTATTTTATTATTTTTATTTTTTAATTTATTTTTAGACATGT
The DNA here is from genome assembly GCA_010110895.2 of Picea sitchensis. Lineage (NCBI taxonomy): Eukaryota > Viridiplantae > Streptophyta > Pinopsida > Pinales > Pinaceae > Picea > Picea sitchensis. The sequence goes on from SNQJ01S0002359.1 coordinate 82,844, forward strand.
TTTTTTTTATTAATATATATATATTAATTATATATATTTTAAATTTTTTTTTTTTATAAAATTGTTAAAAAATCATTTTTATTAAGATTTTTAAAAATATTATTAAAAAACATTTGAAAAAATATATTCATATTTAAAAATATTAAAATTTTAATCGAATTAAAAAAAAGTGTTATTAATAACAACACTTTTCTATTTGAGGATTGAGTTTAAGTTTTGTTCATAATAGTATAGTTTTTTAAGATTATGGTTTCAAAATTCTTGTAATTGTAACTTCCTAAAACAACTAGGTGTTATCAATAACACCAATTTTCGATTAGAGGGTTGGTTGTAAGGTTTTATTGGTATTGGTATTGGATTTTAAAGGTTGTGGTTTCAAAAAGGTTGTAACTTTCAAACCAAATGAATGTGTTACTTATGACACCACTTTTCGATTCAGAGGTTGATTTTAAGGTTTTGTTCGCAACATTTCTCATTTTTAAGGCCATGGATTCACAAAAGTAGTAATACCCTTCTATGAAAAAAATAAATAAAGATGTTTTTGGTAGCAATTAAATCCATGGGTTATTTTAATATTATGTTTGTAGCAACACCAATTTTTAAGGCCATGATATGTAATTTTAACCATCTATTTTTTTTTTTTTTTAATTAAAAAAATGGAAAAAGGGTGTTGTGGGTAGTGCATCTTTTCAATTAATGGGTTGGTTTTAAGGTTATTTTCATAAAGTTATAGGTTTTTAAGGCCATGGTTGCAAAAAGTTGTAAATTTAATGCTACAATTTTTTTAATCTTTATAATGTGTTATTAATAATACTTATTTTCAATTTGGAGGTTCACTTGAAGATTTTTTCTGCAAAATAGTAGGACTTTAAGTCCATGGTTGCAAAAGATTGTAATTTTAACCCCAAAAATAAAGTTGCCACTAGTAGCACCACTTTCAATTCAAGGATTTATTTTAATATCTTTTCACAAAATTACAACTTTTAAAGGCTATGGTTGCAAAAAGTTGTAAAGCAACACTTTTCAATTCATGGATCTTTTCTTATGTTTTTGATGAAAACATATGGGTTTTTAATGATATAGTTATTTTTTTTGAGCTCACAGTTTTTGTCAAGATGATAACTATGTTTTTAGTGTGATTCTACATTCTTGATGCATTCCATCCTAATGCGATACACCCCACTATTTCGTATAATGAATATGTAGGTTTATAAATGCATTGCTACTTCATTGTTGCACACATAACTACAAAATCAATATTTTATTTATTAAAGATGCATTTTAGGTTGAGTTAGATTCATCAAAATGCACGAATATTCAATTTGTTGATATGAATTGTATAGTGATTTGATAGAAGAGATAATGGCTAGATTATAATTACAACGTTCATGTAAATTTCACAATGTGTATAGTTAATGGAATGAATTCTTTTCATTAATTAAATTTATAACTAGTGGATAAGTTTAGGCTCCTTCCAACAAAGAGTCGCCATTATTTTTCTGCTAAGAAAATATCACTTTGTTTAGAATATTATTATCTTATTCTAAATATTACATGTTCTATAAACAAAATAAATTCTATCTTTTATTCATCATGCTTTTTTCATGATGTATAAGGGGAAAGGATAAATGTCCTCGAGTGTGTTGTTACATTTATCTGACTTGCAGAGTAAATAAATTCAAGAGTGGGGCTAGAGCTCTTTCACAGTGTGTACAACCACTACTAGATGACATTATATGCTCATGTATCCCAAAGTAGTTCCAACCATACAAGAACAACATATAACATCAAAACTATGCTATCAAAAATGAAAAGTTTGAAATAGATATAGTGTGAGTAACATCAATTTTTAAATTTTCCATATAATCTCTCCCAACAAAGAGTTATTGTTTTGTCATGTGAGCATCACATTATTCTTCATATTATTATTTCATTAAAGTCCATGTTTCACATTTTGTGTTTTTTTCCTGAAACTTATCATTGCAATTTTTATTTTCCATGATGATGGACTATATATGTCACATGCTGTTGTATTGATATTTCTCCAAATAAATTTTTATTTAGAGTGATCCCAATAAAGAGTCATTGCTTTTCCATGTGACCATTACATTATTATTTCATTAATGTCTACGTTTCACATTTTGTATTTTTCCCATGAGCTTATCATTGCAAGTTTTATTTCCCATAATGATGGGTATATATATCACCTACCACTATATGGATCTTTCTCCAAAGAAATTTTTATTTGTACAACAATGATGAATGCACTATAAACAAATAAACACATATTGGGTATATGTTTTTTTCATGATGTATAATGGAAGAGGATAAATGTCATCATGCACACTCCTACATCAGTCTAACTTGTGCACCAGATACAATCAAGGGTATGATCGGAGCTCTTTCACGACATGTAACAACTACGACATGACATTGGATATGAAAATATTCCAAAGCAATTCCACCTATGCATGTACAATGTATGACAACATGACTATGTGACCATAAACAATAAATGTGAAGCAACTACCATACAAGGAACACAAATTTTCAACTATCACACGAGTTAACATTTTAAATTTTTTTAAAGGTTTTTATTTGTGTGTGTGTGTGCATGCGTGAAGCTATCCTATCATTTGGATACCTAATTAATTCTTTGAGATTGGGTATGGTGGTAAACACAACACATCTTATTAATGGTTTGATTGGGTACAGTGGTAAAAATAACACATCTTCCTTAACATCACACTATTGAAATGTTTTAACCATAAGAAATTTTTTACTTTTAGTTTCTTTATGGCTATATACACATATACATAAAGCTCATATTGAAATATTTTATGGTGGACATTGCATGTTTTAATTTATTGTCGATATTGAAATATTTTTTTTTATTAATATTTTTTTTAAATGCCAAGGTCAACTCCACAATTACACATTTCGTTCAAAAAAATAACTTATAATGTCAAAATTAAAGGAAATACACCCTATCCTATCCTCCTTATAGAAGTGATCATTTCCCCATGAGAGAACAACTATGATGATGTACTTAATGTATAACAACAAGACAAACAACATGGATGACAAGAGGCTGCCCAAAATTGCTTCAAATTCTAGCCAAAATCACCAATGATGCCAAGTCTTGGCTAAATAATTGGGAATAAAAGAAGAAGTTATTTTTCATAATATGGATGATCTTAAAAATATTGTACAAACTAAATTTAAATAGAATCTATGGAGTGGTAAAGAAAAGGTAGTATAAGGAAGTGGTTAACCCTAATCTTGAAGATCAAAAGTATATCTCTATTTTGACTAGCCTAAAAAAGAGAATCAATATTGTTAAAACAATAACTAATTTTCATGAGATGCATAGTGAAACACTAAGTTGGGGAATTCCCAAAATACCATGGCATGAAAGAATTTTTCATCTTTGTGACACCAAGAGGGTTGAATATGAAAATAACTTTCTCCTAGAGTGTCATGCTTATAACCAAATTAGATTTTGATTTCAAAATATTTATCACAATACCGACCTTCCTAACCTTCTAGGTGATCATGACTCTCTTAATGTTTTTGAGGCAAGTAAATAACATTTTAAAGAAATCCATGTAATCTATTACTTTTATGAAGGTCTTATAGACCAATTTTGGTCTAAGTGGAGTTAACCATCATCATCATCATCAATAATTTTTTATTTTTATTTTTATAATTAATGTTACTTAACTCCTTTCATAATAATTATTTTGTTTAGATTGGTGTTGACATATAACGGTTATTTTTAAAATTAGTGTTGACATAAATCCTTTCATAATATATTATTTTGTTAGGATTGGTGTTGACATATAACCAAAAAAAATCAAAATACCATTAGCCTTGTCCATCAAAGTAGGTTATTTTCAATTCATCTTTTGACATAATATAGCTAGATATTTTATTTATAGAGATATTGAAATATTTGATTAATGTTTGATATTGGAATATATTTTTATTATTAATATTTTTTTAAATATTATATTGAGAATTAAAAGAATTATAAGTCTCTCTCATATTACACTATAAAAAGCTACTCTCAACACAATGATGAAAATTATTCTTTTTAAAATTATTATTATCATACACATTATTTCTTCACAATAAAAATTGTTTAATTTCTTCATAATAAAATATCATATATATATATATATATATAGAGTGTTGACATTAAATTAATCTGTTCATAATAAATTATTTTGTTGAGGTTGGTGTTTACATATATTCAACTATATATATATATAGAGAGATATATTTTTTTTAAATAAGATTTTATAAAAAGCCTTTCAAAAACATAAATTACAACATGAGTTAGTTTAATCTAGACTGTGATCCCTAAATTGCCATTATATCAAAATACTAGTCATATGACAACGTCTAACCACAAAAGTAACATCCCCTAAATTACCAGTGTATCAAAATACCAGTCATATGACAACGTCTAACCACAAAACACAAAAGTAACATAACTTTCTCCCCATGGAAACCGTTGAGATACATTTAATCCCTTCATAATAAATTATTTTGTTGAGGTTGGTATTGACATATAACTAACTCCTTTCCTTTCATTTAGTATTTCTTAAAAACAAAAGGCCATTAACGTTGCCCGTGTGTCCTATAAATGTATGTTCTCATTCGAATCTCTTAGACCATTCATCTTTTAACATCCGGAAACGCATTTCCTCGTCTAATAGGTAAGTCGATTTCAAGCCTTCTACACAGCTCATATTTTCACATGCTAACTAATGAATCTGTAACATGTATCTAGCATGTGATTTGTAAACATATGTCTAGCATGTGATTTGTAAACATAATACAGACAATGTCTAGCATGTGATTTGTAAACATAATACAGACAATGCTTTATACACAGTCGTGTCTGTTTTTCCAGAAGAAACAATGGATTTGAGCATAGGATATGCGACAGCATCAACAGCGCTGGCTTTGTTGGTGATACTTTTATTCAAATTGAAATGGAGAGGTGACTTGTGCCCACCTGTGGCTGCAACCATGGTTGGTGACATCATCAATTTCAAACGCATACATGACTTTCATTTTGATCATCACAGACGCTACAAGACTTACAGAATAGCTTACCCTACCTTCAGCTATGTTTTTACCACGGATCCTGCAAATGTGGAGCACATCCTTAGATTTAATTTTGCAAACTACGTTAAGGTCAGCTTCTGTTATATAGAAGAGATTGCTTCAGATATATTGAGTCATATCTTTATATATGTTGTTGTGACTTATGTAGTTTTGAAAAATTCACAGGGAAAGTTCAACCATGATAATATGGAAGACCTTCTTGGGGATGGCATTTTCAGCGTTGATGGTGAGCAGTGGCGACAACAACGAAAAGTAGCTAGTTTTGAGTTCTCCACTAAAGTGTTGAGGGACTTCAGCAGTGTTGTTTTCCGGGAGAGTGCAGTCAAACTATCAAAAATTCTTTTGGAAGCTTATCGAACAAAACAAACAGTAGAGATGCAGGCACGTTAAGTCCTTCACCTATTAGCTTCATTCGATGCAAAAGAAACTTAGAATTAGAATTGCAGTCAAATTCTTTACCTATTAAGTTCATTTGCTCTTAAAATTTATAATTAGAATTGCAGTAGAAATAAGTTGTGTTTGTCCACATGTATATAAATAAGTTGTGTTTGTCCATGTGTGTTTATCTTTATACATATTTAGTAGAAATAAGTTGTGTTTGTCCAGTATATATAAATAAGTGGTGTTTGTTCACGTGTGTCTATCTCTATATATTTTTTAAGGTCACGGTCAAGCCACATCAAATTGGTGTATGAGACCCCTTGTTTGTAGGACAAGGACCCCTTTGTCGATTTAACTGGGTCTACACACCCTACTCCCTCTGGATTTGAACTTGTGATATATATTTATTACTTGGGGTCATGTATGAATCATTATTACTTGAGTTCAGTTCATGTATTTATTACTTGGGCTATGAATCATTATTATTTGGATTCTATGTATGGAGAGTTATATATATATATATATATATATTATTATTAGGGTTAGTGTATGAATCATTCAAAGTTAGGAAGATAGTATTTTGACAGTGTTCTATGGTTTTTGGGAGGAATGGATATCTTTAAAGTGAGGAAGTTAGGAAGTGTTGTGTAGTTTTTCTGAGGAATGTTAATAATGACTGCTAGTAATAATATGGGCTACTAAACTTGTAGGTGAGAGAATCACATCATGGTGGAAAGGTTCAAACTAACCAAGTTATCAAGTTGTCATCCACCCAAAAAATGTTGCTGATAAAAAGACTTTAGGTCACAAGTTCAAATCCAGTTGAGTTTGTAAAAATTATCAACAATAATTATTGTTGAAGCTATCCTCCATCCATCCATATATATATATATATAAATTTGAAGTTATGATTTCAAAGTGTATTACCAAGAAGTCAGCTAATATCTAATATTTTTACAAAGATCACCTCTTAATCTTAATAAGGTTCCTCTTGGAGTTGTGGTTGTTATCAATGACATGGATTACAGGCAGGCTATTGCTAGAGGGCATATCCCTAGGATGGGATTTCTTTCACATTAATTTCTTTCTGTATCTCTATATATCCTTGTGTGAATACTCTATGGAAAAATATTATGGTGCAGAATCATAAATTGACAGGGATAAATGCCAATAGGGTCTTTTACTGAAATCAACAATGGATGCAATCTGCAAGTTGGGCTTTGGAGTGGAGATCAACAGCTTAGCAAATACCAACTCTGGACCAGAGGCATCTTTTGCAAAGGCTTTTGATACTGCAAATGCTATGGTTTTGTGGCGTTATGTCGACCTTGCTTGGAAATTAAAACGATACTTCAATATTGGGGCAGAAGCCACCTTGAAGGAAAGCATCAAAACAGTGGATGATTTTGTCTACGAGGTCATTCAGAAGAGAAGAAAGGAGATTTCTGTGCAAAATAACTATGTAAGAGAATGTCCACACCAGTCTTAGTCTTGTTTTGAAACTTATTTCACAAGCAGACGCTATAATTGTTCTTTTCACATTTTCACTGACTATTATTGCTCATACTCGTGACCTTGTTTCTCTGTCACTGGCTTCAAATATTTTTACAGGTAAAACCAGACATACTGTCTCGCTTTATTGCATTAAGTGAGAAACACCCAGAGACTTACTCTGATAAGTATCTGCGAGATATTATTCTGAATTTCATGATAGCTGGCCGGGACACAACTGCAGTTACCCTTTGTTGGTTCTTTCATTTGCTTTGCAAGAATCCAGATGTTGAAGGAAAGATTCTTCAAGAAATTCGTGACCTGGTCAAGGAGAATGAATGCGTGTCCATTGAAGAATCTATAAGTATGTTTTCTCAAAGTCTGACGCACACAGTATTGGATAAGATGCACTATCTTCATGCAGCTTTATCAGAGGCCTTGCGCTTACACCCAGCTGTTCCTACGGTGAGACACTTGCGTATCTCCAACATTCTTTTTGACTGATCATTGTCAGTGAATAATTGTGTATTGTTACTCTACTTAGATAGCATGCACTGGAATTCAGTCGGATATGGTTATTAATTGAAGATGCTAGTATATTTTTAGTTGTTTTTTCAAATTAATGAACAAGATTTTATGTTCATAACTTTCTAGCATTTTTATTACTTAATATGATTAAAAAATTACTGTGTGACCATCTAATTGCCACTTTCAAATGATTAATAAACTTAATTGAAATTACAAATTTACTCTACTGATAACTTTTTATCATTTTACAGTATTATATTATTAGGCGTATACCTATTGAGATGGGCACAATTAATCACCTTTTAATCTAAAATTCTAATCTGATGGCTAACAATTGAAGATGCTGGCATATTTTTAGTGGTCCTCCCAAATCAACGAATGTGATTTACTTTTCATAACTTCCTTGTATTTTTGAATGCATCAGTGAACCTGCTTACTTTTTAACATTTACCTAATCATATTAAGAAATTATTGTACCACCATATGATTGCCATGTTTCTTTGGAATTACCACATTTGAAATTAACTTTTAAATTTCCTCAGCTCTATGTGCGTTTTAGCTGTCTTACCAGCCTTATAATCAGAATCAATCATTTCATATTCTTCATTAGTTTCATATTCTTAGTTTCATCTTACCAGCAGTAAGAGCTGTGCTAGTATTATATTCATATTTTCATTGCATTTGTGGGCCTGTCCAAACCAATTTCTTTTATGGCTTGTCTTTTGGAAAAATATGGATAAGTTCGTTTGAATTTTCGATTATTGTGCCTTATTTAGAAGTGCAGAAATCAAAGAGTGTGGCTCATCATAAATCTGACAAAACACAATTTGCAGGATCCAAAGTACGTAGTTTCTGATGACATCCTTCCCGATGGATTCAAAATCAAGAAGGGTGATATGATCAACTATGTGCCTTACTCTATGGGAAGAATGACATACCTATGGGGCATTGATGCGAATGAGTTTAAGCCGGAGAGATGGCTTCAAAATGGAATTTTCCAGCCGCAGTCACCATTCAAATTCACTGCGTTTCAGGTAAGTGCCCGAAACATGATAGTTAATCTTTTGAAAAAGTACGTAGATAATATCTTGAAATCGATATGGTGGTGTGTGCATGACTTACAGGCTGGACCTCGCATTTGTCTTGGCAAGGATTTTGCATACATGCAAATGAAAATTTTTGCTGCTGTGCTTGTACGTTTCTTCACATTTGAAGCTGTTGAGGGAAAGGAAGTGAAATATCGTCCCGCACTGACACTCCATATGACTGAAAATGGATTAAATCTTCGTCTCAAGCTTAGATTAGATTGCTGAGCCTAGATTAGATTAGAAATATTTCTTCTGTTGTACATAAGTGTCCTAAGATATTCTGATTTCGTCTACTTGAAGGCATCTGTTGTACATAAGTGTTCTAAGATATTCTGCTTTCGTCTACTTGAAGGCATCTGTTGTACATAAGTGTCTTAAGATATTCTGATTTCATCTACTTGAAGGCATTTGTTATACTGAGTCATACCACAATGTCAAAACTCCCTTGGGTGATGAAAACATTGTTCTGTTATACTGAGTCATACCACAATGTCAAAACCCCCTTGGGTGATAAAAACATTGTTTGAATAGAACATGTTGAATGAGCCAGACAAGTAGAACACAGAACAATGCTTCACACTATAAGTTATATCATCTAATATATTCTTAGGTGCTGATCTGTGAAACCGAATTTGCTGTTTGTCTAATAAGAACTTTATTTTGAAGAAATATTTTGTAAAAAAATAAAGAATTACAGGAAACACTGATTTATGGATCTTGATGTTGATGTTTGTGACTCTTGAGGTGTGTACTGAAAGGGTGGATTTATGTTTTTTAATGCAGATGAATTTTTATTAGTCTTACTGAATGGCCAAGTGGCAATTATGTTGAAAGTGCTTGGATAATTTTTGCAGTGGGGTCTTCCTTGTAACCTGTTTTGGACTACCCAGTAGCAGCTGCCAAATGGTTCATTTAAAATTTTTTTGTTGTAGAATGTCATAATGTACTCTATCTGTTTATATAAATAGTGAAAAAATAGCTCTATAAGTATGGAATTCAATTTTTGGGGGTTATTTTTCTCTGCAATGGTTCATGATTGATAACAAAGGAGTTTATCAATGATTTTGATAGTGTTAAAGCATCATTTTCATTGCCATCAAAGAAATTTATTTTTGTGGATTGGGATTTGATTTTTGTCCGCATTTTCATATTTATAGAGGATTGATTTCTAAATTTTTTTATGCATATTCCAAGTTTATTGTCACCCTTGTAGTTCTTACAAAGAGGATGTCCAAGTGGGGAACAAATGAAACCCTCATTAAAAATGATATTTTCTAATATGATTGATACCAATTACAAATTACACACAAATTTAATCATTTGATTGATACCACAATTATAAATGCATCTGGAGCATAATGAAAACCATGAATGCAACTTATTAAGCAACAACAAAAATACCCATCTTTCATCTAAACCATTCAAACATGGAATAAACAAAGTAACAACAAATAATCAACCAATAATAGTGTTTTTTCATTTTCTTTCAACAACAAGCCACCCCAAGCTGAGGCTATGAATCCAAAAAGATATATGTCCCTCCTAATTATGGATGCTCCATATTCAGTAGCCCAAACACAGTTTCTACTCTCTTCCCCACAACCTACACAACCCAACTAATGGGATATCCCTTTCACTGTGCCTTTCCCACTTCCCTTGAGGACTCTACTGCACCAGGTTGACCAAGAACCTCTCATCCTCTTAACATTTCTCACAACAACATTCACAAGGCTCTAGAGTCATTTCCTCAATGAGAAAACACACTATAGGCTTACAACTGCACACACGCATGCCTCTTTCTTAGCATACACAACCAAACAATGGTTTCCTTCAAGCACCACATGGCTGGTGTTCTTCGTAGCACTCAACTCCTCTCTCCCTGTCCAAAAACCAATAGTAAAAATCTCCCTTGCTTGCTTGATTCTGACTCTTCCCAAAGATGAAAGTACTTCAACCCCATGCTCCTAGTACTCTTTGAGATATGACTCTATCACACTTACCCTCTTACATTAGCTTAATGACTGGCTTTGGAAACACTCAAAAGCATATAGAAGGTTTATACACAATGATAATAAAATCCAGAAATGTGGGTTTAGATTGATACCCATGCATAATTCCCCATTCACCTTTTCACCCCTCTCTCTTGTTCAATCCAATACAAATTAAGCATCCCGACCCAACATAATTACATAGGCATACTAGGAAAAAAACCATAGATACATAGGCACCCCACCAAAGACACACACACACATAGGCACTCTATCCCCAAAACATAGAGACGTAGGAACCCTAGCTCAAAACATACACATACATAGGCACTTCGACCAAAAAACATACAAACATAGGCACTTTGACCAAAAAAGTGTAAGATCATTTCACAATGCATCTTTGTTGCAACAATTCCAACCAACAATCTACACCACTTTCCTCTCGACAACTATGATATATTTCATACTTTGTTGATTCCCACAACAATTCCAACGGACAAACTCTCGTTCCCATCAACCTTCACAACCCAAGTAACTGTACCCCATTCTATGCATGGTAGCCCCTCAAGCTGTACAACTTCCATTCCAAGGTTCCAACACGACATGAATTCTCTATGTTGTAGCTATGATAATGGAATTTCCAACTTTCAAATAGTTTCAATGGTACCTAACATATTAACACAATTCTAGTGGAAAATAAATAGAGAACATGACATACAATCTCATGCAACATCCCATAACAATCAACACATAACACAATCAACTTAAAATTGTGTAGCGATGACTATAAAGTCACACAAATGCATTCAATCACATAAAAATTCATATGCTCAAATGTCATTCAAGCACAACAAGCAACACTAAATAGGGAAAAACTTAGAGCACATTGATCAACAATTTACACATCTTTCAACATAATTAACATTGTGAATACGATCGCTTATTCATATGGTTGTTTCTCTATTTCACAAATGGCCACTTCAAGGATTCAACTTGTTGTCGTTTCTCACACCCTCATGATCCCAACCACCATGTGATATACATTCTTGAATTTCCTCCCCCTTTCCATCCTCACCCTCCAAGGTCATGAATCCCCTTCATTGACACAGTCCCTTGGAAAATCCATCATATGCCAAGCTTGTGCAAGGGGGGCGAAACTCACTACTAGACCTTCACAAGAAATTTGTAGCCGGTGGCAATCATAAGGATAAGGATCCAGTGTAGTAATATCCTTATTCTCAAACTTTCTAGTTTTAATATCCATCATCTCATCTGTATCACACACATACAATTATCATGGGATATCATCATAGCAAGTTTCAATTGTAAATTTTCAAATCTATTTCACATAGGAAATCCAATTTCCCAAGCACAAGATTCCTTCTCAAAATGTTTGGCTCTTGCAACAACACCCATGATCTTCCTTATGGGTTGTAATACCCCTCAATTTAGAAACGTTTAAATATTTAATTTATTGCTAGTTTTTGTTCTAGAAATTATCGGAAAAGACTTATGTGAAGCTATGTCGTAATAAACATTGATGAAGAATATTTTTGTAACTTGTATTTTTAATTTATTTCATTAACAAGAAAGTTACAAAGAGTAAATATTTATTCCATGGGTGAGTGAAAAGGATAAAAACCACTAGAATGAATTGTTGTCCATATGACAAGTGGAACCCTACTCCCAAAGGTGTGGGATGTGAGGGAACATGCTACAATAAAAGTAGGTCAAGACTATTTCTTAGTGTTAGGGATGAGGATAACTTGAAAAGATCTAGGCAAGCTATTAAAGCACACGTATGTTATGAGGCAGAATGTTGTTGAGTATTTGTGAAGAAATGAGTTTGGTGGTTTTGTGAATAACAAAACTTAAGAAATCTTGGAGTGGTTATACAAAATATTTTGTAAAAAAATAAAGAATTACAGGAAACATTGATTTATGGATCTTGATGTTGATGTTTGTGACTCTTGCTATGTGTGTTGAAAGGGTGGATTTATGTTTTTTAATGCAGATGAATTTTTATTAGTCTTACTGAATGGCCAAATGGCCAAGTGGAAATTATGTAGAAAGTGCTTGGATGATTTTGGCAGTGGGGTCTTCCTTGTAACCTGTTTTGGACTACCCAGTAGCCGCTGCCAAATGGTTCATTTTTTAATTTTTTGTTATAGAATGTCATAATGTACTCTATCTGTTTATATAAATAGTGAAAAAATACCTCTATAATCATGGAATTCAGTTTTTAGGGGTCATTTTTCTCTACAATGGTTTATTATTGATAAAAAAGGAGTTTATCATTGTTTATCAATGATTTTGGTAGTGTTAAAGTATCATTTTCATTGCCATCAAAGAAATTTATTTTTGTGGAGTGCGATTTGATTTTTGTCATCATTTTCATATTTATAGAGGATTGATTTCTAAACTTTCTTATGCATATTCAAATTTTATTGTTACCCTTGTAGTTCTTACAAAGAGGATATCCAAGTGGGGAACAACTGAAACCCGCATTAAAAATAAGATTTTCCAATTTGATTGATACCAATTACAAATTACACACAAATTTAATCATTTGATTGATACTACAATTATAAATGCATCTAGAGCATAATGAAAACCATGAATGCAACTTATTAAGAAACAACAAAATACCCATCATTCATCTAAACCATTCAAACAGTGGAATAAACAAAGTAACAACAAATAATCAACTAGTTGCAGTAATAGTGTTTTTTCATTTTTTTTTCAACAATAAGCCACCCCAAGCTCAGGATATGAGTCCAAAAAGAGATATGTCCCTCCTAATTGTTTATGATGCATACTCAGTATCCCAAACACAATTTCTACTCTCTTCCCCACAACCTACACAACCCAACGAATGGGATATCCCTTTCACTGCACAAGTCCCTCAGGCTTTCCCACTTCCCTTGAGGACTCTAGTGCACCAGGTTGACCAAGAACCTCTAATCCTATTAAGAGTGCTCACAACAACATTCACAAGGCTCTAGAGTCATTTCCTCAACGAGAAAACACACTACAGGCGCCACACACAGACATGCCTCTTTCTTAGCATACACAACCAAACAATGGTTTCCTTCAAGCACCACATGACCGGTGTTCTTCCTAGCACTCAACTCCTCTCTTCCTGTCCAAAAGACAATAGTAAAAATTGTCCCTTTCTCCATACAAATTTCCCTTCTTCTCCCTTTCTTGCTTGATTCTGACTCTTCCCAAAGATGAAAGTGCTTCAACCCCATGCTCCTAGTACTCTCTGAGATATGACTCCTCACACTTACCCTCTTACATTAGCTTAATGCCTGGATTTGGAAACACTCAACAACATATAGAAGGTTTATACACAATGATAATAAAATCCAGAAATGTGGGTTTGAATTGATACCCATGCATAATTCCCCCTTCCCCTTTTCACCCCTCTCTCTTGTGGAATCATAGCCCTCCATCGTTTTCATCCCTCTTTTATAACACCCAATGATTACTATTTTTATTAATCAATTCAATGTACATAATATACAATTCAACCCATGACCACATTAAATAAATATGAGCTCTTCATCCCAATACATCGTCTCACCATCTTAATCAACATTTACACATTTACATTATAATTTGTGGGGTTTAAAACTAGAGATGTTACATTCCCTTCCTCCTTATTTTTTCATTGGTCTTACTACACAACACCCTACATGTGTTCATACATATTACAAAACTAGACTCTCTTTCCTTTAATCAATACATAGGATCTTCAATCCAATACAAAGTAAGCATCCCAACCCAACATAATTACATAGGCATACCAGGCAAAAAACCATAGATACATAGGCACCCCACCGAAGACACACACACACATAGGCACTCTATCCCCAAAACATAGATACATAGGAACCCTAGCTCAAAACATATACATGCATAGGCACTTCGACCAAAAAACATACATAGGCACTTTGACCCAAAAATTGTAAGATCATTTCACAATTCATCCTTCTTGCAACAATTCCAACCAACATTCTACACCACTTTCCTCTCCATAACTATGATATCTTTCATACTTTGTTGATTCCCACAACAATTCCTGTAGTGTACCAATTCACTACCCAGGTTCACCCAAACCTCTCCATTTACCATTCATTACATGGATGTAAAAACAAATGCATTTAACCAGAATTAAACACACTTAATTCACAGAGTAAAATATATATAAGTTACTGTTACTCACAGAGTAAAATATATATAAGTTACTGTTACCATTAACAAAACCATAGCATGCAACAATAATTCATTTACACAGCGGAAAACATGATACAAAACAGCACAGTCATGTCCAATGTGTTAAAACATAACTCAGATTACTTATCTTTTATCTGTTGTAGCATTCACCAACCAAGTGCATGCCTACCACGAACCACCCAAAATTTTAGACCACACTGCTCTTCATCATCTCAACAAGAGGTCACCCCCGGAAGCTAGGACCGAGCTCCACCCCAAGGTAAGGAATCTTAGACTCAGGCTGAGGTTACAGGGAAGACAACACATACTCTCATTCCACAGGAAGAAGCTCTCCCAGGAATCTCCCACGCTCACTGCACACACACAGACCCTCATTCTCCCCACACCTGCTCTACCCCAGAGAGTGCACCTTCTCTTTCATCCAGACAGTCCTTCGGCTGCCAGTCTCCCTTACCTTGGTTACAGGAACAGACTGGACCGGAATTTTCTGGGCTCTATGGCAGCTACAGGGATCTCTCTCAGGAGTTCTCTCCTCCATCTGCGCACTCCCTCACCGAGGAGTCTCACACACAAAGGCCAACAAGCCTCACGCAGTCCAGCACTGCGTAGTCACATTAATCCATGGGAAACACAGGCAATGCTTCCCAAAAGGTTCGGCTATACCAGGATGATCTTTATGGGGCGGTTTTGGAGCAGGCTTCACGCACATGCTAGATCAGTTTTCCCATACAATCACCGGATGCTTCCACTCGAGTCCAGCACAGGGGATTCGGGTTCAGGAATGCCCTTCCGGGTTTACTAGAAACAGACACAAACCTTCATAGCTCTGGACAAGGTATTACACGGTTTT
Source organism: Picea sitchensis (assembly GCA_010110895.2). NCBI lineage: Eukaryota > Viridiplantae > Streptophyta > Pinopsida > Pinales > Pinaceae > Picea > Picea sitchensis. Next base: position 98,551 of record SNQJ01S0002359.1, read on the forward strand.
CCTCAGGCCAACACCGCTAATGGTTTCATAGATAATCCGGATATTCGGCAGGGTTCGTACCCCCTTCCACGCACAGGGGTTCGTTTCAGAATGGAGGCAAGAGCCCCGTCTCGGCTCCGTTCAGGGTTTTTATTTGCATGCACCAGGGTTGACACTCCTTGTCACCCTTGAAACTGTATGTTTTCCAACCGTACACCTTCCTCCCACCACTTGGGAACTCAAGGGTCCCTCCAAAGGAACTTAGAATAAAAGAATGTACACATGGATTTTTAGGAAATATTGTAACATTATTCCAGGCCTAAGCCCCTAGGCTTAGCCCCCAGGCTCATTACTCAGCCCCTTTACCACCCAGCCCCCTCATCTCTTTCCCACTGGACGCTCAGTCCCCCATCACTCTTTCATCGTGGTCGGTCTGTACTGGCGGTATGTACATTTTATTAATTGACCTGCATACATACAAGTATATCACAGGCTCCTGGCCTTCAACACTTAGGCTCCCCTGGCCTAACAAAACTCATAAGCCTACAGCTTATTTCAAAACTTGGCTCACCAGCCTATAGAACATATTTACAATTCTTTTGCATATAACATGATCTGTAACGGGGCTCGGCCTTGGGGACACTACAATTCCAACCTTCACAACCCAAGTAATCGTACCCCATTCTATTCATGATAGCCCCTCAAGCTATACAACTTCCCTTCCAAGTTTCCAACACCAAGTCGGACATGAATTCTCTAAGTTGTAACTATGATAATGAAATTTCCAAATTTCAAATAGTTTCAATGGTACCTAACATATTAACACAACTTTGTTGGAAAAAAAATACACAACATGACATACAATCTCATGCAACTTCCCATAATAATCAACACATAACACATTCAACTTAAAATTGTGTAGCGATGACTATAAAGTCACACAAATGCATTCAATCACATAAAAATGCATATGCACAAATGTCATTCAGGCACAACAAGCAACACTGAATAGGGAAAAACTTAGAACGCATTGATCAACAATTTACACATCTTTCAAAATGTTTGGCTCTTGCAACAACACCCATGATTGCAACAACACCCATGATCTTCCTTATGGGTTGTAATACCTCTCAATTTAGAAATGTTTAAATATTTAATTTCTTGCTAGTTTTTGTTCTGGAAATTATTGGAAAAGACTAATGTGAAGCTATGGGTTGTAACTTGTATTTTTAATTTATTTCATTAACAAGAACAGATTAGAGAATTCAGTTACAAAGAGTAAATCTTTATTCCATGGGTGAGTGAAAAGGATAAAAACCACTAGAATAAATTGTTTTCCATATGACAAGTGGAACCATTCTCCCAAAGGTGTGGGATATGAGGGAACAAGCTACAATAAAAGTAGGCCAAGACTATTCCTTAGTGTTAGGGATGAGGATAACTTGAAAAGATCTAGGCAAGCTATTAAAGCACAAGTATGTTATGAGACAGATTGTTGTTGAGTATTTGTGAAGAAATGAGTTTGGTGGTTTTGTGAAGAACAAAACTTAAGAAATATGGCAGTGGTTATACAACTTTCAGTCCATTTCCCAAATGTTGAAGAGGGATTAGATATGTTTCACTTCTTTTATTCATATTTCTTTTACTAATGAATGACAATTATTACAATATTGAATAGTGGTAAAAGTTACAATTTTCATTATAACAAAAGATACAAAATTTATTTATTATTTGAACGGTTGGTAGCAATAAACCCTAAAATGCCAGTAGAATTTCTTTGCTTTGGAAAGAACATTGTTTATAAATATTGTAGTAATAGAGAACACAAAAACATAGAAGAATCTATTGTGAAATTTTATTATTCATTTATCGTTGTTAGAAAGTAAAGATATAAATCTATTCATCTTTTACTTTGAAGGAAGATTATTTGTTTATCAAAAGAAAAATGGTCTTGATTAAGAACATACAAAATCCTTTGCACAATAAACAATGTAGATTGTTGTCGTTAAAAAAAAAAGATGAAATATTCTAGTGTCAAAACGATACTGGTAATTTTCATAGTCATAAACCATTTCTCACCAAGGGTTTCAACTCACTCGGCATAAAATTTTGTAACCAAACTTTGTTAAAACCATTTTGAATGAGGTGAAAGATTCAAGAACAAAACTTAACATCAGCCTTTAACTCAATGCTCAAATATACAATGAAGTATGTTGCTTGGGTAAGCCATTAACTCTAACTTAGCGTCTCCCTATGTGCAAATCACATAAGTACTTGAGAAACCTCAAGTTAAATGAATACACAAGCTATACACCAAATATAAGTATTGAACTATCAAACCTGTGGAAAAATGGATGTCAATCAAGGATCGGGTTTCGACGATTACAAACGTTGAACACAAAAAACAAAACACCACGTGAATTGCCAAATGCGAATAAGTTGTGGGCCCAACACTTCGGGTTTTGACGTTTGGCAAAACAAAAGAACTTCGCGCACATTTAACAAGCAAGTCCCGAATGCGAAATAAGGCTTATTGGAATTCGGGGTTCGACATTTACAAATACCCAACGCAGAAACAAAACAAAACTGTAATTGCCAAATCGCAAAAAAACGCGAATAAGGTTTGGGCCCACCACTTCGGGTTCGGGGTTTTGAGACTAAATAACTCCACGCACTTTTAAACAAGTAAACTATGAATAAATGTGGGACCGGGTTCGCAATCGATAAAACCAAATAATTACTGTGTTTACTCAAATTGAAAGCAATATAAGGAATTCGATCAAGGAATGAAATGAGTTTACAAACTCAATAAAAACAAAATATAAATGTAGACAATACCTCTGAATGCACAATAGCGAATTTGATTCAAAAAGTTTTCAAGATGCCAAAGATTACAATTCGTTTCTGGTATTTAAACACTAACATCAATTCAAAAATTTCCCCTTTCGATCTTCTAAAAGATTTAATCAAGGCGATGATGGTGTCTAGTTGTCTTCAAAGGTTAAGGCGACCACCGCTTAAAGTAATGTAAGACAAATTTGTGATCAGTGCTTAATCCTTGAGTCTTGAAGGGTCAATACGACCACTGATTCACCATTTTCACAGGGGCGGTGAAATGATTACATCCTAACATACTCCCTCTTAATCATTTCAGAGCCAAACAAACTAAAACAAGTAAAACAAAATTGTTGTAAACAATGCATTACAACTTACAGATCCCAATATCTCTTCTATGGATTTTAAACAATTCATTTCCCAAAGGTTTCGTAAATATGTCTGTAAATTGTTCTTCAGACCTGCAGAACGGAACATAAATTTCATTACCATTTACCAACTCTCGAATGAAATGATACCTTGTATCAAAGTGCTTACTCTGTTTGTGAAAAACATGATTCTTTGACAGTGCAATAACAGATTTATTGTCACAAACAATTTGGGTTGAATCATTCTTCTCATGCAACAATTCATTCAAGATTCTTCTCATCCACACAACTTGACATGCAACTACAGCTGTTGCAACATACTCTGCCTCAGTAGAATATAGAATCACTATTGGCTGTTTCTTTGATGCCCATGCCACTGCTCCAGATCCAAGACTGAACACATATCCAGATGCGCTTTTGTTTTCATCAATGGAACCTGCAAAATCACTATTAGTATATCTAATCAACTCAAAGTTTAAAATTGATGTGTATCGGATACCAAAGTCAGTTGTTCCAGCAACATATCTCAGGATCCTCTTTCCTGCTTGCCAATGAGTACTCTTCAGAGTCTCCATGAATCTCAAAATCAAACTTACAACAAACATGATATCAACTCTGGTTGCTATTAGGTACATAAGGCTTCATACCAACTTCTTATACAGAGTTGGATCAACATATGATCCCTCATCATACTTGCTAAGTTTAATACCAGTTGCCATTAGTGTTGCAGCTGGTTTACAATTCAACATTCTAAACCTTTTCAATACTTCATTTGCATAGTTAGTTTGAAAAATGAAAATGCCATCATCAGATTGATCTACTTCAATTCCAAGAAAATACTTCATCAATCCTAAATCAATCATCTCAAACTCTGTTTTCATGGCATTTTTAAAATCATCTACATATAGATCTCCAGTGAAAATCAGGTCATCAACATACAGACATACAATCAAAATTTTACCTTCCTGGTTTATCTTTGTATACAGGGTTGGTTCACTTGGAATTTTGTTGAATCCAACACTAATTAGGTACTCATCAATCCTGCTATACCAAATTCTAGATGCCCGTTTCAATCCATATAAAGCTTTTCTTAACTTGTAAACTTTCTCTCTGTGCTTATCAATCTCATAACCCAGAGATTGTCTTACATAAACCTCTTCTTCTAAACATCCATTCAAGAATGCAGATTTAATGTCCATCTGATGGATGATCCATTTATTCTGAGTTGCAATAGCTAACACCATCCTTAATGTGTCAATTCTTGCTACAGGAGAAAAGGTTTCATTGTAATCAATACCAGGTTGTTGACTAAACCCCTGAGCTACAAGTCTTGCCTTGCACTTTTCAACTTCACCATCTACATTCAACTTAGTCGTACAAACCCACTTAACACCAATGCTCTTCTTACCTTCAGGTAAATTGACAAGATCCCAAGTGTTATTTCTTTCAATGGAACCAATCTCCTCATCCAATGTTTTTATCCAGACATCCTATTTAGCAGCTTCATCAAAAGTTACAGGATCACATGCCATTAATGCAAAATTTGAAATCTGATCTACTTCTTCATTCTGATCATACAATTCTCTTAAGCTTCTAGTCTTTTGTCATTTAAATCTGTTTCTTAATGAAGCCAAAGTGGGATTTGATTCACTACTTACTTGTGAATTTGATTGATGTCCACCATGTCCAGATGGCTCACCACGCTCATGAGTTCTGGGCGTTCTAAATTGAGATGGGTTGAAATCCGGTGCTTGTCTTGTTGGACTTCTTGCTGCAGGCGTATGTGCACGTGGAACCATCTACCCATCTCCTTCAGCCTGCTTAGCTCCATCATCATCTTCACGGGGTAACATAGCTCCCTCTGAAATTGATTTTTCAATACTTCCATCCTAGGCTTCCTCTTCTTTAAATTGAACATCTCTGTTGATTACATGATTATTGGTGATGAGATTGTAGAGTTTATATGCCCTAGACTCTTCACTGTATCCAACAAAGATACATCTCTCGCTTCTATCATCCAACTTCCTCCTCATTTCTTCAGGTACATGCACATATGCAACACATCCAAAAATTCTGAAATAAGAAACATTACAAGGCTTACCATCCCAGGCTTCATGAGGTACACGATTCCTCACGGACTTGATCGGACTTCTATTCAAGATATAGACAGAGAAAACAAGCGCATCTCCCCAATATTCATTTGAAAGATGCTTCGCTTTCAACATGCTTCGAGCCATATTCATGATGGTCCGATTCTTCCTTTTAGCCACTCCATTATGCTGTGGAGTATATCGAGTAGTAAACTGCCTTTTAATTCCATGAAAAACCACAAAATTCAATGAATTCATTCAATTTATACTCACCTCCTCTGTCAGACCTCGGGATCTTAATGGTTCGATCACTCTCATTTTCAACTATAGACTTAAACATCTTGAAAACTTCAAAGGATTCAGATTTTTGCTTCAACAAATACAACCAAGTCTTCCTACTGAAATCATCAATAAAAGTCATGAAATAAACACAACCATTCAAAGAAAGTGTTTGCATAGGTCCACATAAATACGTGTGGACAATTTCCAATGGATATTTTTCCCTGTAGGAAACATCTGAAACAAATTTCTCTCTGTGATGCTTCCCAAGTATACAACTCTCACAAGAGCTTGCAGGTTGTTGGATACAAGGCAACCCCTTTACCCTCTGCTTCTTTTGTAATAGATCTAAGCCACCAAAATGTAAATGACCATATCTCAAATGCCATAACCAAGATTCATCTAAACTTCCAGCTTTATGAGCATTCAAAGAACCACTCAAATCATTTCTCATAACAAGTGGAAACATTCTATTCTTGGTTATCTCTACTTTTGCAATCAACTGTTTGCTGGGTAATTTATCATATATTGTACATACCTTGTTCTTGAAGAACACTCTGTACTTTTTCTCCAACAACTTTCCAACACTAATAAGATTGCATTTTAAACCAGGCACAAAATAAACATCATCAATACTTCTTCTCTGATTATTCTTAGTGTAGACTGGAACTACACCTTTACCATTAACTGTAACCTTACAGTCATTTCCCAGTTTTATTTCAGACTTAATACTAGTATCAATAGAAGAAAATAGATCCTTATTAGCATTCATATGGTTACTGCAACCACTATCCAAAATCCAAATATCATTAGCACTATCCTGAGTGACATTACAAGTCAAGAACACAAGATTTTGATCATCCTCAGACACATTTGTGATATGTGCAGACTGCTTTCCAGCATCTGCATGCTTCTTCAAACATTTGTTAGCAAAATGCCCAAACTTACAATAATAACATTGTACTTTGGATTTATCATACCTATGATTTTTTGCTGCCAGGGTTTGCTGCTGCTCCCTCTTAAATTAAGAGGATTCTGTTGGAACTTCTCCTCAAAAACTGATTCAGTTTTGTTGTCCCTTTGACTAGAAAATCGACCTCCTCTTCCATAATTATAAGACCTTCCTTTGCCTCTGCCTCTCGTAACATATAGTTGGGATTTGAAAGCATGCTCCATTGATCCTTCTCCATATCTAGATATCCTAGATTCATGAACAACAAGAGAACCAATTAATTCATCAATTTGCATTAGACTTAAATCTTTAAATTCCTCTATGGGTACAACTACAGGTTCAAACTTCTTAGGTAAACTTCTCATCACTTTCTCAATAACTCTCTTATTCTCAACATCATCTCCATACTATCTGAGTTGGTTCACAACACTCATCACTTGAGTCATGAAAGTATCAACACTTGCATTATCCTTCATCTTCATATTTTTGAAATCCCTTCTTAAATTATGCAACTTGACTGTCTTCACCTTGGACACACCTTGATAATAGGTTTCAAGAATGTCCCAAGCCATCTTCGAAGATGCAACACTAGAAATCTTCGTAAAAACCAATTCATTTAATCCTTGCTGGATTAATCCAAGAGCCTTGTTATCCTTTTTCTTGTTTTCCTTCAGCAAAACACGATCAACATTAGAGAGAGCCAATTCTGCTGCTACATTAGCTGGCTCAACATAACCATCAATAACATAGGTCCATAAATCCTGAGAACGCAAAATCGTCCTCATTCGAATATACCAAGAGTCATATGAATTCTTGCTCAGGACAAGAACCTGAACTTGAGAAGAACTACTACCACACACAACCATTTATATAAAATTTGAAAGGAATTAAATAAACCTTCATGTAGGAAAATAAGAGAATAAAATTTGGCACCAACAAGAATAATCTGCAATGAACTAAGCAATAACAGAATAGACTAAGGCTCTGATACCAAATGTGGAAAACGGAGGTCAATCGGGGATCGAGTTTCGGCGATTACAAATGTCAAACACAAAAAACAAAACACCACTTGAATTGCCAAACCGCTAAATGTGAATAAGTTGTGGGCCCAACACTTCGGGTTTCGATGTTTGGTAAAACAAAAGAACTCCGTGCACATTTACAAATACCCAATGCAGAAACAAAACAAAACTATAATTGTCTTCGAGGTTTTGAGACTAAAGAACTCCACGCACTTTTAAACAAGTAAACTCTGAATAAATATGGGACTGGGTTCGCAAATAATTACTGTATTTACTCAAATTGAAAGCAATATAACAAATTCGATCAAGGAATGAAATGAGTTTACAAACTCAATAAAAAAACAAAATATAAACTGAGACAATACCTCCGAATGCACAATAGCGAATTCGATTCAAAAAGTTTTCAAGATGCCAAAGATTACAATTCGTTTATGGTATTTAAACACTAACATCAATTCAAAAATTACCCCTTTCGATCTTCTAAAAGATTTAATTAAGGCGGTGATGGTGTGTGTTTGTCTTCAAAAGTTAAGGCAGCCACTGCTTAAAGTAATGGAAGACAAATTTGTGATCGGTGCTTAATCCTTAAGTCTTGAAGGGTCAAGACTGCCACCGTTTGCACAGGGGTAGTGAAACCCTCAATAGAAATCTATCACCTACTATGTTTGGTATTCTTTTAGTTCAGTTTGGAGTCTTCGAGCAAATCCAAAAGAACGATGAAACCCTACGATGGATATAGCAAGCGTATGGATCTAGTGCTCTCCATTCAAGAGAATTGACCCACTGAATATGTGAAAGACATATTACTACGCCTTAGTTAAGGCATGAGGTATTGTGCTAGTAAACTAGCATAAAACATTAATGGCGCCAAGGTGAGGCACATACCGTGCCCATAAGGGTTTTGCGTCATGGATTTTCAATTAACCTAAATCCCATATTAATTGTGGTTAGTAACTAGTTAAGTAATCACGACAACATCCTCAGTTTTTATCATTGAAACACTATATCTCATTCACTAAACCATTCCTCCTATGATACGGGGAGCGGATGTAGCCTAAGATGTGTTAATTCTTTAAAACCCGAACATGGCTTCTCGAAACAATCACCAACTAAGCTTGAGATTCCATATCATTCCATTTCTCCCTTGGTTAATATTGGCTTTATAAAGTCTATTATAAAAGAAACATTATCAAAAAGCAACATTTTGTACATCTCTAGAGCTTGAAAATAATGATGTTTCCAATGCTCCAATAGTGTGTCCCGAAGATGATTAAAGGTCTAGAGAAGAAAGGAAAGACTTGGCAGCTGGATGTTATTCATCCTCTCCTCCAAATTCACATTTGGAAAAGCTATTTAATAAGATAGTTCAAATGTTTAATGGAATCTTATATGGATATTCAAGCAGAACTTGTTACCCATTCTCTCCTCCAAATCCACACTTGGCAAAGCTATTTAATAAGATAGTTCAAATGTTTAATAGAATCTTATTTGGGTATCCAAGCATAACTGTGTTACCCATCCTCTCCTCCAAATCCACACTTGGAAAAGCTATTTAATAAGATAGTTCAAATGTTTAATAGAATCTTATTTGGGTATCCAAGCAGCAGTGTGTTACCCATCCTCTCCTCCAAATCCACACTTGGCAAAGCTATTTAATAAGATAGTTCAAATGTTTAATAGAACCTTATTTGGGTATCCAAGCAGAATTATGTTACCCATCCTCTCACACTTGGAAAAGATATTTAATAAGATAGTTCAAATGTTTAATAGAACCTTATTTGGGTATCCAAGAAGAATTGTGTTACCCATCCTCTCCTCCAAATCCACACTTGCAAAGCTATTTAATTAGATAGTTCAAATGTATAATAGAACTTTATTTGGGTATCCAAGCATAATTGTGTTACCCATCCTCTCCTCCAAATCTACACTTGGCAAAGGTATTTAATAAGATAGTTCAAATGTTTAATAGAACCTTATTTTGGTATCCAAGCAGAATTGTGTTACTCATCCCCTCCTCCAAATCCACACTTGGCAAAGCTATTTAATAAGATTGTTCAAATGTTTAATAGAAACTTATTTGGGTATCCAAACAAAATTGTCTTACCCATCCCCTCCAAATCGACACTTGGCAAAGCTATTTAATAAGATTGTTCAAATGTTTAATGGAACCTTATTTGAGTATCCAAACAAAATTGTGTTACCCATCCTCTCCTCCAAATCCAAACTTGGAAAAGCTATTTAATAAGATAGTTCAAATGTTTAATAGAATCTTATTTGGGTATCCAAGCAACACTGTGTTACCCATCCTCTCCTCCAAATCCACACTTGGCAAAGCTATTTAATAAGATAGTTCAAATGTTTAATAGAACCTTATTTGGGTATCCAAGCAGAATTATGTTACCCATCATCTCACACTTGGAAAAGCTATTTAATAAGATAGTTCAAATGTTTAATAGAATCTTATTTGGGTATCCAAGAAGAATTGTGTTACCCATCCTCTCCTCCAAATCCACATTTGCAAAGCTATTTAATTAGATAGTTCAAATGTATAATAGAACCTTATTTGGGTATCCAAGCATAATTGTGTTACCCATCCTCTCCTCCTAATCCACACTTGGCAAAGGTATTTAATAAGATAGTTCAAATGTTTAATAGAACCTTATTTTGGTATCCAAGCAGAACTGTGTTACTCATCCCCTCCTTTGGCAAAGCTATTTAATAAGATTGTTCAAATGTTTAATAGAACTTTATTTGGGTATCCAAACAGAATTGTGTTACCCATCCCCTCCAAATCCACACTTGGCAAAGCTATTTAATAAGATTGTTCAAATGTTTAATAGAACCTTATTTGGGTATCCAAACAGAATTGTGTTACCCATCCTCTCCTCCAAATCCACACTTGGAAAAGCTATTTAATAAGATAGTTCAAATGTTTAATAGAACCTTATTTGGGTATCCAAGCTGAATTGTGTTACTCATCCTCTCCTCCAAATCCACACTTGGAAAAGCTATTTAATAAGATAGTTCAAATGTTTAATAGAACCTTATTTGGGTATCCAAGCAGAATTGTGTTACCCATCCTCTCCTCCAAATCCACACTTGGCAAAACTATTTAATAAGATAGTTCAAGTGTTTAATAGAACTTTATTTGGATATCCAAGCAGAACTGTGTTACCCATCCTCTCCTCCAAATCCACACTTGGAAAAGCTATTTAATAAGATAGTTCAAATGTTTAATATAACTTTATTTGGGTATCCAAGCAAAACTATGTTACCCATCCTCTCCTCCAAATCCACACTTGGCAAAGCTATTTAATAAAATAGTTCAAATGTTTAATAAAACCTTATTTGGATATCCAAGAAAAATTGTGTTGTTAGTGGTATACATGTCAGGCTCTTCTCTTCTGAACCCCTTATCATATCAAACACATTTTGAATTGTGAAACTGTTTAATAAAACCTTATTTACGTCGTGTCAAAGCAAAACTGTGTTGTTATTGGTGTATCTGTGAGGCTCTTATGAGCCCCTTATCACAACAAACACATTTTTGAATCGTGGCCATTGTGTTTTCCTGCATACAAAAATTGAAAGAGAGAGCACATTTTGAATCGTGGCGATTGTGTTTTCCTGCGTAAAAACAAGAGAGAGAGAGAGTCATTTAATGTATATAAAAAGAGAGAGAGATTCAATGTATATAGGTAAAACTGTGAGTTTGGGAGTCTGAATTTTGACAAATATGAATTTCACATTTTGTTGTCTGATCATAGGCCAGCTACTCTTATTCTTGTCCACAATCATATATAAGAGTTAATCCAATAGCGAAACACAATCATTCAATAATATTTCCTTCTCCCATATGCACATTAATTGAACGGGTTTCCGTTCTCGTTCTGAATAGTAGAAACTGAGGTTAAAGTAAAAGCCCATAAACACAATCATTCAATAATTTGGCCTTCTCACATATGCCCTTCACATTAATTGAAGGGATTTATGTTCTCGTTCTGAATAGTAGAAACTAAGGTTAAAGTAAAAGCATAGTTTGACCCTACTCTTCCTCCATTATATACTGTGAAAATTCACGAGCTTCTGAATCTGTGATATTAATATCTGGTTTCCGGAAAACAATTTGCCAAGTTGCATGGTGGCATATCATCATGGGGAGCCCCCTGGTAGACTTTTGTTAAACTATATTCAAGCTGCAACAAGTGGCAAGATAAGGTAGCCCCACATGCACACTTTTATTGCCCCATGCAACATCAACCTCCTCATCCAACTCCTTGCAAATTGTTAAACACCATTCGTTCATCCTCATACCAACGCTAAAGTTATCATTAAACTGATGTATAAGGGTGCACCACTATGATATTCTTAGCAGAAGATTAGCATGCAAACCAACAGTAAAGGCACATCACTACAACCTATTCTTGGACCTGTTTACAAAGTTAAATGTCTTAGAGACAGGGCGCATTGCATTACTGTCAGGTTAAATGTCTTAGAGACAGGGCGCATTGCATTAATGTCTTAGAGACAGGGCGCATTGCATTGAAACCTTTAATTCTGGTAGCAAGAGGGCACCCACTTGAGGAGTTATTAGCGGAGGAGTTACACAACTATTCTTAGCACTCTCGACATATTGTCACCTTCCTTGCAAAGATTTATATTACAATATTTGGAGACTAGAAGAGGATACTCGCTGCCTCAAAACACATTTCCAACTACCAATTCACAAGGAGTATCATCATTTCAATATGACTCAGGAGTTCATGTGGTAGGGTTTTGAGGTAACATAGCATGCTAACCCCCACATATATCAATATGAATCACAAGTTTCCATGCCATGGTTTTGAGGTAACATGGCATGTCAACCATCACAGATATCAAACCTATAGTGTTTGTATGAATAGTAATGGGAGATGTGGTTATGGCATGTTAATGGGAGATCTTATATTATGCTGCATATGCTATATCAGAACGGGATAGTCTGCATACGCTCTATCAGAACGTCTTCCTCAATAGGAGGCATATGCTCTCAAAATGCGAGTGTGAGGAAGAAGTGGTGAAGGAACATCGACGAGGTCTCAAGGTCAGACCTGGAAAGGGTTAAGGGTGAATGTTGAAGTCCAGACCAATGGGGGTACATCTACCTCTTGGAGAAGATGCCTTTCATCCAGAAGATGCCATTCATCCATTCGTCCAACTGAAGATTCCAACTTGAGATTCGGGTGAGCATCCTAAACTCCACTAAGGCTATACTACACTGCTATAAACTCCATCGTCCCATATATTTCCGTCAACATGTTCGATTTTTCTCTTCACCATAAATAAAAATAAACTCTTGATGTCTTCAAATAAACAGAGACTCTTTAATACAAGATTTTTTCGTTCTAAGCAAAACACAATAGGAAAGAAAAGATGGATATGTTGATCTTACCATGGTGTTTGGTTTTAGCTGATACCGCTTGAATGCATGTAGATCGACTGCAATGGTGTATGGTTTTATCTATACCACTTGAATACATGCAGATTTCTGCATGCAAATTGCCACAGAGACAATCCATCAAGTGGTGTCACTGGAATTTATAATTAATAATATTGTTAGTGCATTGATGGCAATGGGGAAAATGCAATCGGATAGGGAAAATGGAACCAATAAAAATTCATAATTTTAAATTATTTTAAAACGTTGAAAAATAGAGAAATCAAAATAGCTTACACCATGGGAAATTAAGTCTTATCAAAGATTAAGAACCAATCCAAAAACAGATATAGTTTAATGGTCTCATTTTCATTTCTCCTGGTTAAATTAAGAGTAGCCAACAAGTATATATTATCCTTCTTCTCACCCCATTTTCCCAAGAATACATCTTGTAATTGGGGAAATGTGCTAATGCTATTTGTAGGTAGATGTATGAACCAATCCATGGCATCATTCTCTAGGGAAAGTGCAAGTAGTCTCATCCTTACATCTTCATGGGTATTATCCCATATAGTTTTTAATATCATATTCTTAAAAGTCCCAAAATGATCTTCTGTATATACACCATTGATTATTTGGAAGGTGGGTAGTTTGTCAAAGGCCTTTTTAGGAATGTTATGAGGATATCCTTGGATATCTATGAATTCAGATGTAATATTCAACTCGTTCATCGAATAAACCATTGTTGCTTGAGTTTTTTCATAATATTCACATTGCTAGAAGATGGTAAATTGTTAGGTAGCTAGAGAGGTAGTGGGGGGGCCAGAGGGCCCATAGTTATGATAGTGGAGGCTATTCAATGTAAGGTGGACTAGGTCCACTATATTATTAAATAAGGCTCACTATGGTAGTTAGACATAATAAATGGGTAGTTAGATATAATAAATGTAAGAGGACTTCTTAGAAGGTTCTACTTCTAGAAGATTCCTCCTCTAGAATGTTCTTAGGTGTTCTTAGGTGATGGTAGAACTATATAAAGGGGTTCAAGCAATGTAATGGGACATGAAGAGAAATATTGTATTTGGAGTAGTAGCTTAATAGGAGGATGCCCCCTCGAAGAGGCAAGTGAACATGAGAGGATCCCTTCCATAATATGATCCATTGTATGGTGTTTCCCTACCTCAAGGGTTTAGTAATAATATAGTGTGGTTTCTTATATATTGCTTTGTGGATATATTGTGTATTCATTATTTGTGGTGATTATATTTGTAGATATATTCAGGTTCTTAACAAGTGGTATCAGAGCACTTTCCTTGGCAGACATTGTGGGCAAATATTTTTTATTTTTTCATATTTGTTTTTGGAGAAGAAAAAAGAGGGCCGCAACATTCCAGAAATTTTTGGTATATTTCTGTGCAAAATTTGTAGAAACAGGTTGTAGATATGAGTTCTTCTCAGAAAAAAAACCCAAGTTGAAAAAAAAAATCGTCTGAAACGGAGTCCGGGAAATCAAGATATTGAAGTTTTAAAATCTACAATTTTTCAAGATTTTTTCTGCGGATGGTGGCACAATTTTTTTTTATTTCTGTAGAATCTAGAGGCCAAATTTGCTCAAATAAATTACAGATCTGAGTTCCTCTCACAATTTCACCCAGTTTCAAAAATAAAATCAGCCGAAAATGAGTCTGGGAAGTGAAGTTATGAGCATTTTAAATTCAGTAGTTTTTTAGGGTTTTTAAAGAAAAAACCGCGATTTTTTGCCGTAACTTATTGGTCTATTTTTTGGGTTTTTTCATGATGGTTGCGGGATTGAAGAGTTCATAGGGTGATCATATGGTTATTTCCTCTCAAACCCTCAAATAAATTCTACATATTACTGAAGCATTCAAATCCCAATGGTGTGGCACATTGCATGACATATTGCATGACCTTGCAGATGGCCTCAATGATAGTTTTCGTAGTATTCAAGATTCATTGAATAGAATGCAAGAGTGATTTATTATGGTGGACATCATGAATGAATATCATCAAGAAGTGTATTCTTTGTATGCTTTGGAGGACGATTGTGATGATTGGTATATGGATAGTTGTCATTTCTGGGATAAAAACCACTTCCATCTTCTATTTGATGACTCTCCTTCACATCATATAGAGCACATTATGGAGAGAAGTCCAACGTCTTCTATGCACACTATTTTTCAGTATTCTTCAATACTAGTATGTTATTCAAATGATTTTGGGGATATGGAGGGATCTACATATTTGGATCCCCGTGATCAATGTGGATCTTTGGAGTATCATTTTCAGCTGGTTCTTGAGTTCAAATATATTTCATGTGGAGTTCACATGAACACTTGGGCATGGGACCCCAATTCACAATCGATGTTGGACTACTTCAGCATGATGGTTTTCATTTCTCCATGGGACCCTGGTTCTCTAGTTTACTTCAGCACTATGGTCTACACTTATCCATGGGACCCTGGTACATGGTTGTACATCAAGCGTTGAGGACAATGCTTTCATAAGGGGGATGAAATGTTAGGTAGCTAGAGAGGTAGTGGGGTGGGGGGAGGGCGGAGGGCCCATAATTATAATAGTGGATGCCATTCAATGTAAGGTGGACTAGGTCCACTATATTATTAAATAAGTCTCACTATGGTAGTTAGACATAATAAATTGGTAGTTAGATATAATAAATGTAAGGGGACTTCTTAGAAGGTTCTACTTCTAGAAGATTCCTTCTCTAGAATGTTCTTAGGTGTTCTTAGATGATGGTAGAACTATATAAAGGGGTTCGAACAATGTAATGGGACAAGAAGAGAATTAATGTATTTGGAGCGGTAGCTCAATAGGAGGATGCCCCCTCGAAGAGGCAAGTGAACATGAGAGGATCCCTTCCATAATAGGATCCATTGTATGGTGTTGCCCTACCTCAAGGGTTTTCTCTATTTGTTGTGTTCATATTATGGTGAATGGTTTATGTTTTATTCTTGGTTTTATTGAAGTATATTTGCAGATTTGGTATAGGTTCTTAACATAAATTCATTGAATTATTAGATTTGTGGATATTATTTTTGTGGAAATACTTCTCAAGTTCAAAAATTGAAGGAAGGGTACCTTAAGAAGATGTTCTTCTAGAATATCTCTTAGTGAAGGGTTTGTTTCCTGGAGTCCCTAGATAATTTTATCCAAATCTCATTAAATTCTAAGAATTCTTAACTCAGGAAGATGAATTTCTCCTTGACAAAGATGCCAAAATGTTACTATTCAAACTATCTTTTAAAGGGAAAATTCCTAACCCTAATGGGAGAGCCCAACCTCAACTCTCATGCAAGCCACTCACTATCACATTGGTGGCCTTGCCTCACTCTTTAGGCTAACGAGAATGTTTCCTAGCCTAAGGGGGTTATCCCTAATGTTTAATCTAGCTAATTAGTTGTAGGAAGTTTTATCCTAGATTAACGAGTTATCCAACAAGTGAATTTGCAATCTAATGTAATTGGGTGCTCTGAAACATTCGAATTCAGAAATAGGTGCCCATTGTATGATTTGATTGAATATCTCAACCACATAATTCCAAATTTACATCAATGAATAGTGTGCTCAAGTAACGATTGAATCATCAACCACATTTCATAAAATACCAAAAAATTTAACACATGTGAATTGAAATATTGAGTATGTCAAACTATTGCTTTAGGAGTGAACCAATAATTTTGAATTATCCATCATGTAGTGATCAATTGATCCGAATTTATGAGCGGAAGGAAATAAATAATAGACTGAATACAATAACACATAGATACAAATAACAACAACATATATCTAGTGAACAATAACTTCTATTGAATAAATACAATATCTTGAAACTGTAAAACTACAGAACTAAAAACAACTTGCTCGAATGGTGGTAGCTATCTCTGAGAAGAGACGTGGCTACTACGTGTCTCCGTCTGAGAAACATGATTACAATGAGGCTCCATAGGCCTTTTTAACATTACTCATGAATGTGAAAACCCTATACATTCAAAAACCTAACCCTAGGAGATGGAATGCCAAAATTTATGTGGGCCCCGATGGGTAAGTTGGTACCTCAACTTCCTGGGGTCCTATACGACCTCTGTTTTAGGTGAGTTCTAGTCAGAATGTATTTTTGAGAACTACATATTATGCCATCAAACTCTCACTCCGCCTATAATTTGACTGTGGAAAGCAAAAAAAAACACTGTTTAGGGCCCCAAAACAGCCCTGGAAGTACATAAAGATGTATAGACATGAATATTTCCAAAATAAGCTAGTTGGATTAGGTGTGCGGCCACCAATCTCTACCTGACAGTTGTGTAGGGCTTCAGACAACCTCGAACGTGTAGAACCTACAATTACAAAGAATTACATAAGAACGTGTTGAACTAAAACTGTCAAAAGGAGCCAGTTGGAATAGGTGGGTGGCCACTAATATCCACCTGGATCAGTCCTCCCCCCTTAGGAAGAAATGGTCTCCATTACGTTGAGTTCCCCCATCAGGTGAGGAAATTTCTTCTGAAGTTTTCCCTGGGTGAGCCATTTTTCTTGGTGCAGGAGTTTCCCGGCCTTGACAACTCGATAAAACTGGATCCTCTGCTGGCGAGTGCCCTTGACCTGTGTGTCCACTATCTGATCAGTGGATTCTTGTTCCATGCAGTCAAGGTTGAGCTCTCTTGGTGTCAACTGTTCTTCAATCTCTGAGGTGTCCAATGATGGTGTAAAATATGATCGGAGGAATTCCACATTGAACATTGGGTGCAAGCCAAGGAAGTGGGGAGTGTTGAGCGCAAAAGCATTATCTCCCACAACCTTGGTGACAGTGTAAGGCTCATAAAAAAGTGGATGGAGCTTCTGATGGGGCCCTGTAAGGCGCTCTTTCTACAAATGTAACCATACCTTGTATCCCACCTGAAACTTGTGCGGTACCCGATGTTGATCATGGCGGTGCTTGTACTTTGCATTGGCTTTCTGCAAAATTTCATGGACCTGTTGGAAGATGTGTTGAATCTTCTCAATGAATCTATTGGCTTTGTCAACCTCAAAATGAACATGGGAATATTCTCTATGGGTGGTTTCAATAGGTCGTGCAACATCAATGGGACCCAAGGGTTGGAATCCAAACCCCACCTAAAATGGGCTATGGTCGGTGGAGCTATGGAGAGATCTGTTGTAGCTGTGTTGAACATAGGGAAGACTCTCATCCCATATACGTAGATTCTTATAGTTATACATGCAAAAGATGTGCACAATCATCTGATTGATGACCTCTGTCTGGCCATCGGTTTGAGGGTGGAAGTAAATGGATTTAGTGAGCTTGGTGTCCAACAGTGACCAAAGACTCGACCAAAATGTGTTGAGGAACCTGCTGTACCGATCAAAGATGATGTTCTATGGTATCCCAAAATGGATGCACACTCGTTCGAAGAAGAGCTTGGAAATATCTTTCGTTGTGATGCTCTTCTTGTAGGATGTGAGAATGGCCATCTTTGAAAACCAACCAACCACCACAAATATGAAATCATTTCCTTGATTGGTGGACGTATGGTATACATGTAATCCATTGATATGGATTCCCAA
This sequence comes from Picea sitchensis, assembly GCA_010110895.2. Classification (NCBI taxonomy): domain Eukaryota; kingdom Viridiplantae; phylum Streptophyta; class Pinopsida; order Pinales; family Pinaceae; genus Picea; species Picea sitchensis. The sequence goes on from SNQJ01S0002359.1 coordinate 117,093, forward strand.
GGCCTCTCGGGAGTAGGAAGAGGGGTGTATAAGCCTTTCTTCTTGATGGTTGGCTTGACAATTTCACATGCAGTGGAAGATCTGATATACTTGTTGACGTCCTGGAGAAGTTTTGTCCAATAAAAATGTTGTTGTAGAACGACCATAATTTTCTCAACGTCTTGCCATCCAACTGTAGTGAGCCTCCCAAATCAACTTTGCATGCTTTCTTGCAGGAACACAGAGGTGGCCCAAATGGCATAAAAATACATCCTGAATGTGAAAATCGGTGATATTCGCATTTGTACCAAAGAGATGATAAGTGGTGGCAAATTCATGATATTGCTGATAAATTTGGAGCCCCTCATATTCCTCATGCCCACAAGAATGGAGCACAGTGGTGAGTGCAACCACGGGAGGTCAAATGAGGTATCAATGACATGATTTGTGCTCCTTGTATTATACTTGATGTTGATATGGAACTGCTGCATGTATGTGGACCAATTCTAATGGCAGTCATTCTGCAACTTCCCTTGTCTCTGTTTGAATTGCAGAGGCTTGTTATTAGTGTGGATAATTGTCTCCTTTCCTAGAATGTAATGTTTCCATTAATGAAAATCTTTTACAATGGAATACATTTCCTTGTCATAGGTGGGGTATTTTTTTACAATATCTCATAGTGTCTCACTATGGTATGCTATTGGATGACCATGATGATTGAGAACTACTCCTACAACATAGTCGGATGCATCAATCTCAATATCGAATGGTTGTTGCAGATGAGGTAAGGAGAGTACTGGAGCTGGGCACAAGCGATGCTTCATATCATCAAGTTCCTGTTGTTGTGCCTTAAACCATGTGAAATTTTCCTTACCATCTCCCTTAGTCACTTGGTTGAGGATCCATGCAATATGGGAGAATCCCAACATGAACCGTCCGTAGAAGTTGGCAAGTCCCAAGGATATCCAAAGCTTGGTTAGTGTGGTCAGGAATGGACAGTCATGGATGACTTGGATCTTAGTTGGATCTACATGTACCCCATGTTCATCGACAACGTATCCCAATTATTGGACCCTATTCATGCGAAAGGAGTATTTTTCCAAGTTGGCATATAGCTTGTGCTGTCATAGAGTGCTCAAAACCTGTTGAATATGATGTATGCACTCCTCCCAAGTTCTGCTAAAGATGAGGATGTCATCCAGATATACCACCACAAAAGAGTTGGTGAAGGGTCTCCATACATCATCCACCAACCTCATGAAATTTGTTGGTGCATTTGTTAGGCCAAAGGGCATGACTAGCCATTCAAAGATACCTTCTTTAGATTTGAAAGTTGTCTTCCATACATCAGTCGGTTCGATGGGAACCTAGTGGTAGCTAGACTTTAGGTCAATATTTATTAAGAACTTTTCCCCCTTGATTTGGTCAAGAGGATCATCAATTTGGGGAATTTGATATCGGTTTGTGACTATGATTTTGTTTAATGATCTATAATCAATGTAGAGTCGCCATGTCCCATATTTCTTCTGCACTAGTACAATCAAGCTTCCACAAGGGGAGGAGCTATGTTTGATGTTCCCCTTTTGAAGCAACTCTTGGATATGATGCTTTATTTCATCATTTTCCATTAGCGAGTGACGATAAACTGGTCCATTAGGAAAAGGTGCACCAGGGGTTAGATCAATTGGATGCTTGACTTGGTAGTGCGTCGGTAACATGGTGGGTGAGAAGAAGATGTCTCTGTACTCTTCCATGATTCCTTCCACTTTCTTCTACTGCAAAGAGAGGCTTTGTGTAGAGGTCACGGATGTGGCGACGAACTTCTTCTTACTTTGAGCATGGATCACAAATAATATTAACTTCTCGGTCTATGAAATAACCTTACTACATTGCTTAGTAGAGATTAAAGAAATAATGGTAGGCGGCGCTACCTTTGGTATCTTGTACAATTTTCTATCCAAAGTAATAATAAAACTACGGGGTCTAGAATCATACACAACATGTCACTTCCACAAATATGGTTTTCCTAAAAGAATATCACAAACTTCAAGGGGATAAATATCATACAATACCTCATCTTTGAAGGGCTTGATGTCGTAGGGCAGACAAAACTGTTGGCTAATGCATATATCTCTTCCTCGACAAAGCCAGCCAATGGTGTAGTGTTGTGGGTGCGGGGTCATCGACAGGTCCAAACAATTGAAAACCTCTATTGAGATTAGGTTCTTCTTACTACCATGCTCGACAATGAAATGAAGCAGAGTCCCCTTTACCCACATCTGTGAATGAAAGAGGTGTTCCCCTTCCTCTAGTTCTTCTGGTTCACTTGGCTGGACTTTGGTGGTAACAACAATGGCGCTGGGTTCGACATTGATAATTCTCTTCCCTCTTTCTAGATTTTATTAAGAGTCATAATTTTTCTCTCACTTGGAAGCTTTCATCTTAGCCATCAGTCACTTCTTGGATCGACATTCTTCGATGTTGTGCCAAGGGATTTAATGGTATTCACACCACTTTCCCATGTCCTTCTTTGATTTCTCATTACCTTTCTTGTGTTGCGGCTTGGACTGGTTTCTAGAGAGTGGCCATATTTTCGCTGTCCCTTGTTTTGTGGGTTGGGTCCACCTTTTCTCTACTTTGGCTATGAGGATTTTGTAGATCCAAACTCTCGCTTCTTCTGCTTAAATTTCTGCTCGATCTTGACAACATATCTATAAGTTGTACCCAATGATGCAATGTCCATAAACTCCATTTCTATTTGAATGTATCTATGCAGACAACCACGATATTTAAGCACCAGATGTCATTCAAAGTATTTGATACCCAATTTGGTGCTTGGGGTATGAAAAATATTGGTGAAATCTGGTATTGTCTGGTCCCTTTCCTTATGCAGGGTGGTCCATCTTGTGTACTTGTCCTTATAGCTTCCAATAGGGTAGTATTTTTATTTAATGACATCCCTGAAGGAATACAATGTGGGGGAAATCGTAAATATTGCATATTCCTGTATGGCCCTTTTCTCAAAGTAGGTATCCCACCAGTCCTTAATATGGGGGATGACCTTGAGGAGTGAAAAAGTAATTTTTTCCCTATTGAAAAAATTGTTGACCGAAAAATAGCCTTAGAGTAGATTCAACCATTTATCTACAAAATTCACATCTATTAGTCCTTCAAATAATTTAATATCAAAATTTACTTGTACCTTGAAGGGGGTTGCATGGATGCTTGGTGAAGATGCATCTCTTGTGGGTAGCCGCCGAAGGATCTGTGCAAATTTGTTCATCATTTCACTCCTTTGTCGCACAAGGGCTTCCACAAGCAAGAATTTAAAGGGATTTCCTGCTCCATCATCTTTCTTTTCATCCACCATGAGTTTTTGTCAGGTTTGGCACATCCAATATTGCAAAGGATCGACTGGTTCAATTCCCAACTTCTTGTACCCAGATATTGTCGGGGACATGCACAAAGAAAAATAAATGAAGAGTGGACCGCTCTGATACTACTGATCCACATTTATGAGTGGACAAAATAAATAATAGACAAAATACAATAGCACAAATATACAGAGAACAACAACATATATCCAATGAACAATAACTTCTATTGAAAAAATAAAATAGGTTGAAATTGTAAAACTACAGAACTGAAAACAACTTGCTTGAATGGTGGTAGCTATCTATGAGAAGATATGTGGCTGCTATGTGCATCCGTCTGAGAAACATGATTACAATGAGTCTCTAGAGGCATTTTTAACATTACTCATGAATGCCAAAAACCTAGACATCCAAAAACCTAACCCTAGGAGATGAAACACCAAAAGTTATGTGGGCCTCGATGGGTAAGTTTGTACCTCAACTTCCCGTGGCTGTATATTTTGCATACGACCTCCATTTTAGGCACGCGATAGCCCGTTTGAATGGTATTTTTGAGAAATGCACATTATACCATCCAAGTATGAATCTGTCTATAGTTTGACTGTGGCAAGCCAAAAAAACACTATTTAGAGCCCCAAAACAGCCTTGGAAGTACATAAATATGTATTGACATGAAAACTTCCAAAATAAGTTAGTTGGATTAAGTGGGAGGCCACCAATATCCACCTAGAAGCTGTGTCGGGCTTCAAACAACCCCAAAAGTTAATTAAATTAAAAGTTGTTGGATCTAGTCAAATTAAATGTTGATGGATCTAGATAGGAAAGAAGGAAATCAAAGAAATGACAAAGAAGGTTAACTATCTTTGTGGGATAAAAGAATTGGACACTGACTTGGTTGCTCCCAATCAATGGGATCTTATTTCTGACAAGAAAATGATGCAAGAGAAGCAACCTTTGTAGGTTTCAAAATGCACTAAGATTGTTAATTCAAATATTGAGGATGTCAAATATGTTATAAATGTTAATCAAATTGCTAAGTTTATGGTTGGATTAGGTGATAAGGCACAATAAGTATCATATTCAAATACTCCTAAGATTGATCCCAGTGTGACAATGATGATCGTTGAAGAGAATCCATATGTTACCTACAATAATGATGGTGGTTGCAAAGAAAAAATTGAAAATATGAGAGAGGTTGTGGAGCTTCCAATGTTTCATCCTAAGAATTTTGTTAATCTTGGAATAGATCCTCTAAAAGGTGTCCTTTTCTATGGACCTCCTCGCACAGGAAAAACACTATTATCTCTAGTAGTGGCTAATCGTACTGATGCATGACTTATTAGAATTATTGGAAGTGAGCTTGTTTAGAAGTACGTTGGTGAGGGTCCTCGAATGGTTTGAGAGATTTTTCAGATGGCTCGGTCAAAGAAAGCCCATATTGTCTTTTTTGATGAATTGGATGACATAGGTGGCACTTTCTTTAATGGTGGAACATGGCCATTCGATGTCGACGTCCTACCATTCTACTTTATGTTTGACTTGGTTGTTTTCGTATATTTTGTAAATAAACTTGCTTATTCATTATCAATTTAATGAAACCAATACAAAACTAGCATGATTCACAAGACCAAATTGCAATTTTGTTGGACGAATTTCATGAGGATCTAAATTGCATGAAATATTAACTATACATTAAGTTTAAGGATGCTAATATGAAAGGAAAATAAAGTTATGAAAAGAGTACGCATTACAACAATATACACCATGTCCTCCTAAAAAAGAAACCTTGCTAAAAGACCTTATACCACATATGTAGCTAACCTTTGCATTTGATCCAAAAATATATACATAACTTGTCTCAACCATACAATCAAAATATTTACATTATGATTATTTGCAATATCTTTCACACATTCAATAAGCAAATATTTTGCATCACCCTAAGGAATCTCCAACTCTTTGATTAACTATTGTTCCTTGTGAGAATTATTGAGTGAAAATTATTTGTCTTTTAGGTTTAATTCATTCATTATTGCTACTTTAACAGTTTTATCCCCATGATTTAGTAGCTACGACAAGTTATTTTTTTCCATGAATCTATTTGCTTTATTTGTTTGGGAGTAACCATGGTTGGAGCTTTGGCCAATAAAATCATTGATGTCACTCAATGCCTTCAAACACCACTATAAATTGGAATGAGGTGTATGATCCCCATAGACATATTCAATATCTATATGATTGTCACCATCATGTCCCAAGAGTGTTGTTTCTATTTCCTGTAAAATCTTCAGATTTGCTAGTTGTAAATTTCTATTGTGACCATTTCCGACTAGGTTGGCTACATCCTCTACTGAATGGAAATATCTACAATCTGTGAATGCAATGAAGACATAGGAGTTCCACTAGATGAAGTTTGAATACATATATATATCTCATGTGAATGTTTAGTGTTATATGGAAATATTTCATGAATGTATCTTTAATATTTAAAGAAACCATCATTATGTGAAGAAGTCTAGTTTAAATAATCACTCATTTAGTTTCTTTCACTACAATAAAATATTTGACTTTGACTAGTCTCGGGAAAACCCTTCTTAATACTTCAACTAGGACTAAATCAAGTGTCTAGGGATAAAATCCTAAAGTGATAGAACTTTAGGGATTTAGGATGCTAACTATAGCAAGGAAACTTCACCAATTTTGAACAAGAATAATCTCATGAGAGGTGGAAGAACTTATGCTCCTCTGTTAGGGTTTTACCAAGAAAGACGTCTAGCATAAAGTAACAAGATTCACCATGAACATAACAACATAAATATAAATTGCAGAAAATTAACTTACTTTAGCCAATAAACCAAGAGAAAAAACCCTAATTGCATAAATTCTTCTTCAAATATTATCAAAGCATCCACAACTTAATCCTCCAAGCATATTGTATTAGTGTAGAAGAGAAAGATAGCCAAGAAGGGAGAAAATTTCATACTTTTTCTCACAAATGGTGAGTTGTGATGATCATAAAATGAAATAAGAAGGTCCTCTATTTATATGAGGCCTTCTTAACCAATTTTTCCACATTAAATTGTCAACAACACATTAGAAGAGGGTTGACCCTTTCATTTTCCTCTACAATATACCAAAATGAAAAATACAATAAGTAAAATCCTAAAAAAGGTGACAACATGCCCTAAAAGTATGATGTAGGGCCTAAAAATGTGGCATCCAAGATCAAGGAGTGTATCGTTGGAGATCCAATTTCCATGTCTCATGATCCAAGGTGAAAAAATGCATGTCATGTGTCTCCTCAAGTTAAATCACCTATGGAACCATACCATCCATCAAACCCTAGCTTCCAAGATGATGTCAAGGGATAGAAAGTGACATCTTAGGCCTCCAAAGGCCACATCCAAGTGAAATATGGGAAAAATATCATCCTTCAATTATGCCAATTCCTCCAAAGGAACCATCCTTCATCCTCTATGCACAATGGCTCTGAGTGTCCTACCCAACCTGTGGGATTTATACCCATGTATGTGACATATGACTTGTTTGCTAAAAAAACCAAGCTCGTATGTCCATCGTTGAAGGATTCAAGGGTGTGAGAGCCATGATATGAAAGGGATGAGTCATAGGATGACTCCATTATCTCCATTACATGTTCTAAAGTCCTACAATAAGGCACAACATCTCAAGCACAACCAAGGAAAATTTTAGGGGCTAAATTTCGTCCATGAGCTAATTTTCCATTGTTCCTTGGGAATTCATATTCCCATTGTGAGTCTCCGTAAGTCAAGCACCAAGGAGTCTCTTCTTGACTTATAAAATTTGAAGGATATAGAGTGTTTGGAATGCTTTAATCGTTTAAAGGCCTAGATCTCCATGCTTGGCTAGGATTTGGAGGTTTCCCCTTAAAAGGAGGCTTTGGGGATTATGGTAGTTCCCTTTCCAAATTAGTGATCCTATTAATCATCAAGGTTTGGTTCCTGGCGAGGTCATTTATGGCCTCTTCAAGTAGTTCCCATGGAGTGGTAGTATCTTGAGTGGGATCAACTTTGTGTATTATCATTTATTTGGTATCGACCTTAGCTCTCGGGGCATAGAAAGGTTCTACCTTACATGATGAAATATTAGCCTCAATTCTTACAACCATTTATTTATATTCTTGAATGGTCTTTGGGACTTTATCATTAAGAAAGTACCCAAAATGTCCTACTAAATCCTTTACGTAGAGGAAAAGAAGGTAATCTCCCCTAGGGTGATGGGTGTTAGGGATTTGTTGAAGCAACTTTTCAATCTTGGCATTGAATTCTCTAACAGTTTCATTTTCTGATTTCTTAATTTCAGTAATTTATGTCAACAACATGTTTGGATCCTATTTAGTACTCCATCTCATGAGAAAGGTTTCTTCAATTTGATTCATAGTCTTGATTCCCTTAATAGGGATACTATGATACCACCTCCTAGCGACATCGATAAGAGTGGTCGAGAAAATTTTCATCACTAAGTCTTCAACATCATCACTCACACGATTAAGTTGGAAGAAGGCCCAAAAGTTACTCATATTCTCTTCAGTAGTGGTCACATCATTACTTTGAAACTTGGGAATCCATTTCTCATACTTAGGAGACATCTATCTAGGGTATCCTGGGATAGTATTCATATCCAAAGGC
>SNQJ01S0002359.1:126663-173852 GCA_010110895.2 Picea sitchensis
ATGCCTCAATGGCAAGTTTCTCGCTTTCGACAGTAGGTTTACATCATTGACCTCTGATCAAAAGATTCCATTGATTGTTTGACATCAACTCATTTATTCACAATTGATGGATTGTACTATAGTATCTTGGGAGTCATTGGCATTAATGGTGATTTCCCTCGCACTTGTTAACGGTATACATCAATGACTGGTAATCAAGTGGTTTCTACCATGTTCGACTTCGACACATGTAATCACATGGTCAGATTCGTACTTTGGGCGACGAGATTGAAGACCCTGGATATTATATTTGTGATCCAGGTTGTGATGGAGTATGTATATTTTGCGACACATAGATCCACTGTGTATGTTTCGTGGCTATGTCGTTTTGATTTAAAATTTGTCGCACAGATCCACAGTGTATTCAGGTGGCTGTGTTATCTAATGACGACATGGATCCATAGTGTATGGTTGGTGGCCATGATCTTGTCATCATTCTATGATCTAAGTATGGGAATGCCTACCTCGGAATTGGTATACATGATATTCTGTTGATGCTTGGATGTTTGCAGGTCTCTGATTAGATGTGCTTTTGGTTCTTGACACACACATGCAGCTTGCAAAGTCTATCGACTGTCACTGGTTCCGCTCTCAGACTTTGGGGGGCATTCTGTTATCCAAAAATTTGTTCATTGAGATGAGGTCATGATGATATCATGATAATGGAAAATCAAGCTCTTTACCAAGAATATTTTCATGAGAAAAGTTACAAGTTGTCTTCTTCCAGAATCCATATTTTGAAACATGTTCGTAGGCTGTTTATATATTCACCTGCGAGAATGCTAAATTCCCGCATTATGCTTTAAGCTGGGGTGCGAAATTCTCGCACTGTACTCAAGGTTAGGGTGTGAACATGCTTTTGAAGAGGAAAAAGATAAAGATCTCGAATCTTCTAGAAGGGAATCTTCTAGAAGGGTGAGTTGTCTTTCGATTGGTTATTCAAGTACTGGCATTCCAGATATCTTGGGATCATTCCCTATCCAAGTAACTAAACCATCTCTTCCTATATATTGAGGAGATTTCTCATGGAAAGGGTTAAGTTGAGCAAGCAGCAAGTTAACAAGAGATTGATTAGAGGATCAATGCAAGATTGTATGGAAGACTGATGCTATAGAAGCAAGAGACAATAGCAAGGTCATCAAAGCAGTTGATTTTCTTCATGCATGAGCAAGTGTGTGTGTCAGAGCTAGAAGCCGTCGAAAGGAGACCTATGACATCAAGGCTCAGGTTGTAAGTTTCACTTTCAATTAATTGAATACAACAATATGTCCCTTTCCCATAAAGATGATGTCACTTTATTACATAATTCCTTGATCATATGTATAGACTAGTCATTGAATAAGTTAATCTGCCTTTACTTCGATTGGTTCGTTTTGTTGTGATCTGGACGGGACGAGAGCATCAGAGCAAAGATTGGAACAACAGAGATCTAAGGAAAACGTTCATAAGGTGTGTCCACAACCCTTATCTCTCAGTTCATTCAATAGACTAGATCTAGGGAAAGTGTAGTATTCTGTCTTGTTTTGTTCTAGATACCAGGTGGATCTAGGGAGATCGGTTAGTGTCCGCACCTACGGATTTATCCCATAACACTCTCCATTTGACTCCATTAACCCAAGGCACTAGTCTAAAACTAAAACGTTGAGTCTTTGGTGTTCAACACAATCTTTCAACTTTCTTGAATTAAAACCCTACTAACCCTAGCGACTTTACTAACCCTAATTGCTGATGACATATTGCCCTATTTGAACTTTCATTTGGTCTAAAAGTTGCGACTGACTCATCCATTGATAGACACATAAGTGTTGAGTAATTTCATTGGCTGAAAAAGCAAAACATTCACTTTGTTGTCTAGCTAACCTAACCCTAACCCTAAGGTGACGTCATACCTGTTTGAACTCTTGTTTGGCTTGAAACATTGTGGTATTGTCACCCCTTGATTTGGCATTGAGGTACATATTGCTTTCATTGACTTAATTTGAAAAACGTCCTTCTCTTTGCCTACTTAATTAACCTAGAAACTAGGCTGACGCCACCCCTTTAATATAGTGATGCAACAACATTATATATATATGAGCAGATTTATAATATTTATTGCATTGTGATACAATAGGGATTGATTTTATACATTGAGTGCAAGCATCATTTAGTATTTATTGAGGGAGTGATATTATAAGTCTTAGCTTTAATTGCAATCATTGACTTCGTCAATAATTACATTCTTTATTGCTCATATGTATTAAAGATAGTCATTGATTTTTTGAAGTACTAATCACTGTATTCACATTTAGGTTTCATTTGCCTTGTCTCGCAAACAAGTGCTCTCTTAGTGAAATATATCTCCTTTGACTATCTCTCTTGGCAGTAATCTGTGAAAGGAAACCCTCATCTTGATCTTTTAGACCCTAAGACCTTTCAGAACCCCAGATTACTAGGGAGGTGTCCCTAGGGATTAGACACCCTGAATAGAAAGAGCTCCCCATCGAGGTGACAGTGGGTGGGGAAGCTCCTGTTACGCGAGTTTGAGCCTTGCCTTCAAGCTACTTAAACCTTTCCTACAAACTATGCGATAACAAGAGTTAATCCAATAGCGAAACACAATCATTCAATAATATTTCCTTCTCCCATATGCACATTAATTGAATGGGTTTCCGTTCTCGTTCTGAATAGTAGAAACTGAGGTTAAAGTAAAATCCCAGAAACACAATCATTCAACAATTTGGACTTCTCTCATATTCCCTTCACATTAATTGAAGGGATTTATGCTCTCGTTCTTACCATGGTGTTTGGTTTTAGCTGATACCGCTTGAATGCATGCAGATCGACTGCAATGGTGTCTGGTTTTATCTATACCGCTTGAATACATGCAGATTTCTGCATGCAAATTTCCACAGAGACAATCCATCCACTGAAGTGGTGTCAGTGGAATTTATAATTAATAATATTGTCAGTGCATTGATGGCAATGGGGAAAATGCATTCGGATAGGGAAAATGGAACCAATAAAAATTCATAATTTTAAATTATTTTAAAACGTTGAAAAATAGAGAAATCAAAATAGCTTACACCATGGGAAATTAAGTCTTATCAAAGATTAAGAACCAGTCCAAAAACATATATAGTTTAATGGTCTCATTTTCATTTCTCTTGGTTAAATTAAGAGTAGCCAACAAGTATCTATTATCCTTCTTCTCACCCCATTTTCCCAAGAATACATCTTGTAATTGGGGAAATGTGCTAATGTTATTTGTAGGTAGATGTATGAACCAATCCATGGCATCATTCTTTAGGGAAAGTGCAAGTAGTCTCATCCTTACATCTTCATGGGTATTATCCCATATAGTTTTTAATATCATATTCTTAAAAGTCCCAAAATGATCTTCTGTATATACACCATTGTTTATTTGGAAGGTGGGTAGTTTGTCAAAGGCCTTTTTAGGAATGTTATGAGGATATCCTTGGATATCCATGAAGTCAAATGGAATATTCAACTCGTCCATCCAATAAACCATTGTTGCTTGAGTGTTTTCATAATATTCACATTGCTAGTAGATGGTAAATTTGTTGAACTATTAGACTTATGGATTTTTTTTTGAGTGGAAATACCTCTTAAGTTCAAAAATTAAAGGAAGGGTACGTTGAGAATATGTTCTTCTAGAATATCTCTTAGTGAAGGGTTTGTTTCCTGGAGTCCCTAGATAATCTTATCCAAATCTCATTAAATTCTAAGAATTCTTAACTTAGGAAGATGAATTTCTCCTTGACAAAGATGCCAAAATGTTACTATTCAAACTAGATAATCTTATCCAAATCTCAGTAAATTTTAAGAATTCTTAACTCAGGAAGATGAATTTCTCCTTGACAAAGATGCCAAAATGTTACTATTCAAACTATCTTTTAAAGGGAAAATTCCTAACCCTAATGGGAGAGCCCAACCTCAACTCTCATGCAAGCCACTCACTATCAGATTGGTGGCCTTGCCTCACTCTTTAGGCTAACGAGAATGTTTCCTAGCCTAAGGGGGTTATCCCTAATGTTTAATCTAGCTAATTAGTTGTAGGAACTTTTATCCTAGATTAACGAGTTATCCAACAAGTGAATTTGCAATCTAATGTAATTGGGTTCTCTGAAACATTCGAATTCAAAAATAGGTGCCCATTGTATGATTTGATTGAATATCTCAACCACATAATTCCAAATTTACATCAACAAATAGTGTGCTCAAGTAACGATTGAATCATCAACCACATTTCATAAAATACCAAAATCTTTAACACATGTGAATTGAAATATTGAGTATGTCAAACTGTTGCTTTAGGAGTGAACCAATAATTTTGAATTATCCATCATGTAGTGATCAATAGATCCGAATTTCTGAGCGGAACGAAATAAATAATAGACTGAATACAATAACACATAGATACAAATAACAACAACATATATCTAGTGAACAATAACTTCTATTGAATAAATACAATATCTTGAAACTGTAAAACTACAGAACTGAAAACAACTTGCTCAAATGGTGGTAGCTATCTCTGAGAAGAGACGTGGCTACTACGTGTCTTCGTTTGAGAAGCATGATTACAATGAGGCTCCATAGGAATTTTTAACATTACTCATGAATGTGAAAACCCTATACATTCAAAAACCTAACCCTAGGAGATGGAATGCCAAAATTCATGTGGGCCCCGATGGGTAAGTTGGTACCTCAACTTCCCAGGGTCGTAACTTTTGCATACGACCTCCATTTTAGGTGAGTTCTAGTCGGAAGGTATTTTTGAGAACTACATATTATGCCATCAAACTCTCACTCCGTCTATAATTTGACTGTGGAAAGAAAAAAAAACACTGTTTAGGGCCCCAAAATGGCCCTAGAAGTACATAAAGATGTATAGACATGAAAATTTCCAAAATAATCCAGTTGGATTAGGTGGGCAGCCACCAATCTCCACCTGACAGCTGTGTAGGGCTTCAAACAACCTCGAACATGTAGAACCTACAATTACAAAGAATTACATAAGAACGTGTTGAACTAAAATTGTCAAAAGGAGCCAATTGGAATAGGTGGGTGGTCACTAATATCCACCTGGATCAGTCCTCCCCCCTTAGGAAGAAATGGTCTCCATTACGTTGAGTTCCCCCATCAGGTGATGAAATTTCTTTTGAAGTTTTCCCTGGGTGAGACATTTTTCTTGGTGCAAGAGTTGCCCAACTTTGACAGCTCAATAAAACTGGATCCTCTGCTGGCGAGTTCCCTTGACCTGTGTGTTCACTATTTGATCAGTGGATTCTTGTTCCATGCAGTCAAGGTTGAGGTCTCTTGGTGTCAACTGTTCTTCAATCTTTGAGGTGTCCAATGATGGTGTAAAATATGATCGGAGGAGGTCCACATTGAACATTGGGTGCAAGCCAAGGAAGGGGGGAGTGCTGAGCGCAAAAGCATTATCTCCCACAACCTTCATGATAGTGTAAGGCTCATAACAAAGTGGATGAATCTTCTGATGGGACCCTATAAGTTGTTTTTCTACAAATATAACCATACCTTGTCTCCCACCTGAAACTTGTGCAGTACCTGATGTTGATCATGGCGATGCTTGTATTTTGCATTGTCTTTCTGCAAAATTTCATGGACCTGTTGGAAGATGTGTTGAATCTACTCAATGAATCTGGTGGCTTTGTCAACCTCAAAATGAAAATGGGAAGATTCTCTCTGGGTGGTTTCAAGAGGTCATGCAACATCAATGGGACCCAAGGGTTGGAATCCAAACCCCACCTAAAATGGGCTATGGTCGGTGGAGCTATGGAGATCTCTGTTGTAGCTGTGTTGAACATAGGGAAGTCTCTCATCCCATATACGTAGATTCTTATAGTTATACATGCAAAATATGTGCACAAACATCTGATTGATGACCTCTGTCTGGCCATTGGTTTGAGGGTGGAAGGAAATGGATTTAGTGATCTTGGTGTCCAACAATGACCAAAGACTCGACCAAATGTGTTGAGGAACCTACTGTACTGATCAGAGATGATGTTCTATGGTATCCAAAAATGGATGCACACTCGTTCAAAGAAGATATTGGAAGTATCTGTCATTGTGATGCTCTTCTTGCAGGATGTGAGAATGGCCATCTTTGAAAACCAATCAACGACCACAAATATGCAATCATTTCCTTTCTTGGTGGACGGAAGGTAGACATGTAATCCATTGATATGGATTCCCAAGGCCTCTCAGGAGTAGGAAGAGGGGTGTATAAGCCTTTCTTCTTGATGGTTGGCTTGACAATTTCACATGCAGTGGAAGATCTGATATGCTTGTTGACGTCCTGGAGAAGTTTTGGCCAATAAAAATGTTGTTGTAGAATGACCATAATTTTCTCAACGTCTTGCCATTCGACTGTAGTGAGCCTCCCAAATTAGCTTTGCATGCTTTCTTGCAGGAACACAGAGGTGGCCCAAATGGCATAACAATCTGTCCTAAATGTGAAAATTGGTGATATTCGCATTTGTACCCAAGAGATGATAAGTGGTGGCGAATTCATGATATTGCTGATAAAGTTGGAGCCCCTCATATTCCTCATGCCCACAAGAATGGAGCACGGTGGTGAGTGCAACCACAGGAGGTCAACTGAGGTAGTCAATGACATGATTTGTGCTCCTTGTATTATACTTGATGTTTATATGGAACTGCTGCATGTATGTGGGCCAATTCTAATGGAAGTCATTCTGCAACTTCCTTTGTGTCTTTTTGAATTGTAGAGGCTTGTGATTAGTGTGGATAATTGTCTTCTTTCATAGAATGTAATGTTTCCATTAACGACACACTTTTACAATAAAATACATTTCCTTGTCATAGGTGGGGTATTTTTGGACAATATCTTAGAGTGTCTCACTATGGTATGCTATTGGATGACCATGATGATTGAGAACTACTCCTACAACATAGTCAGATGCTTGAATCTCAATATCGAACGGTTGTTGCAGATGAGGTAAGGAGAGAACTGGAGCTAAGCACAAGCGATGCTTCATATCATCAACTTCCTGTTGTTGTGCCTTAACCCATGTGAAATTTTCCTTACCACCGCCCTTAGTCACTTGGTTGAGGACCCATGCAATATGGGAGAATCCCAACACGAACCATCCATAGAAGTTGGCAAGTCCCAAGAATCTCCAAAGATCGGTTAGTGTGGTCAGGGATGGCCAATCACAGATGATTTGGATCTTAGTTGGATCTACATGGACCCCATGTTCATCAACAATGTATCCCAAGTATTGGACCCTATTCAAGCGAAAGGAGTATTTTTCCAAGTTGGCATATAGCTTGTGCTGTCGTAGAGTGCTCAAAACCTGTTGAATATGATGTATGTGCTCCTCCCAAGTTCTTCTAAAGATGAGGATGTCATTCAGATATACCACCACAAAATAGTTAGTGAAGGGTCTCCATACATCATCCATCAACCTCATGAAAGTTGTTAGTTCATTTATTAGGCCAAAGGGCATGACTAGCCATTCGAATATACCTTCTTTAGATTTGAAAGTTGTCTTCCATACATCAATCGGTTCGATGGGAACCTGGTGGTAGCTAGAATTTAGGTCAATCTTTCTTAAGAACTTTTCCCCCTTGATTTGGTCAAGAGGATCATTAATTCGAGGAATTTGGTACCGGTTCATGACTAAAATTTTGTTTAATGATCTATAATCAATGTATAGTTTCCATGTCCCGTCTTTCTTCTACACCAGTACAATCAAGCTTTCACAAGGGGAGGAGCTATGTTTGATGTTCCCCTTTTGAAGTAGCTCTTGGATATGATTCTTGATTTCATCATTTTCCATTAGCGAGCGACGATAAACTGGTCCATTAGGCAAAGGTGCACCAGGGGTTAGATCAATTGGATGCTTGACGGCAGTGCATCGGTACCATGGTGGGTGAGAAGAAGATGTCTCTGTACTCTTCCATGATTCCTTCCACTTTCTTCTGCTGCAAAAAGAGGCTTTGTGTAGAGGTCACAGATGTGGCTATGAACTTCTTCTTACTTTGAGCATGGATCACAAATAATATGAACTTCTCGGTCTATGAAATAATTGTACTACATTTCTTAGCAGAGATTAAAGAAATAACGGTAGGTGGCGCTACCTTTGGTATCTTGTACAATTTTCTATCCAAAGTAATAATAAAACTGTGGGGTCTAGACTCATACACAACATGTCACTTCCACAAATATGGTTTCCCTAAAATAACATCACAAAATTCAAGGGTATAAATATCATACAATACCTCATCTTTGAAGGGATTGATGTCGTAGGGCAGAAAAAACTGTTGGCTAACGCATATATCTCTTCCTTGGCAAAACCAGTTGATGGTATAGGGTTGTGGGTGCGGGGTCATCGACAGGTCCAAAAAATTGAAAACCTCTATTGATATTAAGTTCTTCTTACTACAAAGCTCGACAATGAAATGAAGCAGAGTCCCCTTTACCCACATCTGTGAATGAAAGAGGTGTTCCCCTTCCTCTAGTTCTTCTGGTTCGCTTGGCTGGACTTTGGTGGTAACAACAATGGCACTGGGTTTGACATCGATAATTCTCTTCCCTCTTTCTAGATTTGATTCAAAGTCATAATTTTCCTCTCACTTGGAAGCTTTCATCTCAGCCATCAGTCACTTCTTGGAGCGACATTCTTCGGTGTTGTGCCAAGGGATTTAATGGTATTCACACCACTTTCCCATGTCCTTCTTTGACTTCTCATTACCTCTCTTGTGTTGCGGCTTGTATTGGTTTCTAGAGAGTGGCCATATTTTGTCTGTCCCTTGTTTTGTGGGTTGGGTCTACCTTTTCTCTACTTTGGCTATGAGGAGTTTACAGATCCAAACTCTCGCTTCTTCTGCTTAAATTTCTGCTCGATCTTGACAACATATCTATAAGTTGTACCCAATGATGCAATGTCCATAAAATCCATTTCTATTTGAATGTATCTATGTAGACAACTGCGATATTTGAGCACCAAATGTCATTCAAAGTATTTGATACCCAATTTGGTGCTCGGGGTATGAAAAATATTGGTGAAATCTGGTATTTTCTGGTCCCTTTCCTTATGCAGGGTGGTCCATCTTGTGTACTTGTCCTTATAGCTTCCAATAGGGTAGTATTTTTATTTAATGGCATCCATGAAGGAATACAATGTGGGGGAAACCATAAATATTGCATATTCCTTTATGTCCCTTTTCTCAAAGTAGGTATCCCACCAGTCCTTAATATGGGGGATGACCTTGAGGAGTGAAAAAGTAATTTTTTCCCTATCGAAAAAATTGTTGACCAAAAAATAGCCTTCGAGTAGATTCAACCATTTATCTACAACATTCACATCTATCAGTCCTTCAAATAATGTAATATCAAAATTTACTTGTACCTTGAAGGGGGTTGCATGGATTATTGGTGAAGATGCGTCTCTTATGGGTAGCCGCCGAAGGATCTGTGCAAATTTGTTCATCATTTCACTCCTTTGTTGTACAAGGGCTTCCTCAAGCAAGAATTTAAAGGGATTTCCTGCTCCATCATCTTTATTTTCATCCACCATGAGTTTTTGTTGGGTTTGGCACGTCCAATATTGCAAAGGATCGACTGGTTCAATTCCCAACTTCTTGTACCCAGATATTGTCGGAGACATGCACAAAGAAAAATAAATGAAGAGTGGACCGCTCTAATACTACTAATCCACATTTATGAGAGGAACAAAATAAATAACAAACATAATACAATAACACAAAGATATGAAGAACAACAACATATATCCAATGAACAATAACTTCTATTGAATAAATAAAATAGGTTGAAAGTGTAAAACTGCAGAACTAAAAAAAAACTTGCTTGAATGGTGGTAGCTATCTATGGGAAGATATGTGGCTACAATTCTCTTCTGTCTGAGCAACATGATTACAATGAGGCTCTAGAGGAATTTTTAACATTACTCATGAATGCCAAAAACCTAGACATCCAAAAACCTAACCCTAGGAGATGAAACACCAAAAGTTATGTGGGCCTCGATGGGTAAGTTTGTACCTCAACTTCCTGTGGCTGTATATTTTGCATACAACCTCCATTTTAGGTGCGTGATAGCCCGTTTGAATGGTATTTTCAAGAAATTCACATTATTCCATCCAAGTATGAATCTGTCTATAGTTTGACTGTGGCAAGCCAAAAAAACACTATTTAGGGCCCCAAAACGGCCTTGGAAGTACATAAATATGCATTGACATGAAAAATTCCAAAATAAGTTAGTTGGATTACGTGGGAGGACACCAATATCCACCTGGCAGTTGTGTTGGGCTTCAAACAACCCCGGAAGTTAATTAAATTATAAGCTGTTGGATCTAGTCAAATTAAAATGTTGATGGATCTAGATAGCAAAGAAGGAAATCAAAGAAATGACAAAGAAGGTTAACTATCTTTGTGGGATAAAAGAATTGGACACTGACTTGGTTGCTCCCAATCAATGGGATCTTATTTCTGACAAGAAAATGATGCAAGAGGAGCAACCTTTGTAGGTTACACAATGCACTAAGATCGTTAATTCAAATGTTGAGGATGTAAAATATGTTATAAATGTTAATCAAATTGCTAAGTTTATGGTTGGATTAGGTGATAAGGCGTAATAAGTATCATATTCAAATCCTCCTAAGATTGATCCCAGTGTGATAATGATGATCGTTGAAGATAATCCATATGTTACCTACAATAATGATGGTGGTTGCAAAGAAAAAATTGAAAATATGAGAAAGGTTGTGGAGATTCCAATGTTTCATCTTAAGAAATTTGTTAATCTTGGAATAGATCCTCTAAAAGGTGTCCTTTTCTATGGACCTCCTCGCACAGGAAAAACACTATTATATCTAGTAGTGGCTAATCGTACCGATGCATGACTTATTAGAATTATTGGAAGTGAGCTTGTTTAGAAGTACGTTGGTGAGGGTCCTCAAATGGTTCGAGAGATTTTAAAGATATCTCATGTGAATGTTTAGTGTTATATGGAAATATTTCATGAATGTATCTTTAATATTTAAAGAAACCATCATTATGTGAAGAAGTCTAGTTTAAATAATCACTCTTTTAGTTTCTTTCACTACAATAAAATATTTGACTTTGACTAGTCTCGGGAAAACCCTTCTTAATACTTCAACTAGGACTAAATCAAGTGTCTAGGGATAAAATCCTAAAGTGATAGAACTTTAGGGATTTAGGATGCTAACCATAGCAATGAAACTTCACCAATTTTGAACAAGAATAACCTCATGAGAGGTGGAAGAACTTATGCTCCTATGTTAGGGTTTTACCAAGCAAGACATCTAGCATAAAGTAACAAGATTAACAATGAACATAAAAACATAAATATAAGTTGCAGAAAATCAACTTACTTTAGCCAATAAACCAAGAGAAAAAACCCTAATTGCATAAATTCCTCTTAAAAAATTATCAAAGCATCCACAACTTAATCCTCCAAGCATATTGAATTAGTGTAGAAGAGAAAGATAGCCAAGAAGGGAGAAAATTTCATACTTTTTCTCACAAATGGTGAGTTGTGATGATCATAAAATGAAATGAGAAGGTCCTCTATTCATATGAGGCCTTCTTGACCATTTTTTCCACATTAAATTGTCAACAACACATTAGAAGAGGGTTGGCCCTTTCATTTTCCTCTACAATATACCAAAATGAAAAATACAATAAGTAAAACCCTAAAAAAGGTGACAACATGCCCTAAAAGGATGATGTAGGGCCTAAAAATGTGGCATCCAAGATCAAGGAGTGTATCGTTGGAGATCCAAATGCCATGTCTCATGATCCAAGGTGAAAAAATGCATGTCGTGTGTCTTGTCAAGTTAAATCACGTATGGAACCATACCATCCATCAAACCCTAGCCTCCAAGATGATGCCAAGCGATAGAAAGTGACATCATAGGCCTCCAAAGGCCACATCCAAGTGCAATATGGGAAAAATATCATCCTTCAATTATGCCAATTCCTCCAAAGGAAACATCCTTCATCCTTTGTGCACAATGGCTCCGAGTGTCCTACCCAACCTGTGGGATTTATACCCATGTATGTGACATATGACTAGTCTACTAAAAAAACCAAGCTTGTATGTCCATCGTCGAAGGATTCAAGGGTGTGAGAGGCATGATATGAAAGGGATGAGTCATCGGATGAATCCGTGCTCTCCATTACATGTTCTAAAGTCCTACAATAAGGCACAACATCTTGAGCACAACCAAGGAAAATTTTAGGGGCTAAATTTCATCCATGACCTAATTTTCCATTGTTCCTTGGGAATTCATATTCCCATTGTGAGTCTCCATAAGTCAAGCACCAAGGAGTCTCTTCTTGACTTATAAAATTCGAAGGATATAGAGTGTTTGGAACACTTTAATCGTTTAGAGGCCTAGCTCTCCATGCTTGGCTAGGATTTGGAGGTTTCCCCTTAAAAAAAGGCTTTGGGGATTATAGTAGTGCCCTTTCCAAATTAGTGATCCTATTAATCATCAAGGTTTGGTTCCTGGCGAGGTCATTTATGGCCTCTTCAAGTAGTTCCCATGGAGCGGTAGTATCTTGAGTGGGATCAACTTTGTGTATTATCATTTATTTGGTATTGACCTTAGCTCTCGGGGCATAGAAAGTTTCTACCTTACATGATGAAAGATTAGACTCAATTCTTACAACCATTTATTTATATTCTTGAATGGTCTTTGGGACTTTATCCTTAAGAAAGTACCCAAAATGTCCTAGTAAATCCTTGGCATAGAGGAAAAGAAGGTAATCTCCCCGAGGGTGATGGGTGTTAGGGATTTGTGGAAGCAACTTTTCAATATTGGCATTGAATTCTCTAACAGTTTCATTTTCTGATTTCTTAATTTCAGTAATTTATGTCAACAACATGTTTGGATCCTATTTAGTACTCCATCTCATGAGAAAGGTTTCTTCAAGTTGATTCATAGTCTTGATTCCCTTAATAGGGATACTATGATACCACCTCCTAACGACATCGATAAGAGTGGTCGAGAAAATTTTCATCACTAAGTCTTCGGCATCATCACTCACATGATTAAGTTGGAAGAAGGCCCAAAAGTTACTCATATTCTCTTCAGTAGTGGTCACATCATTACTTTGAAACTTGGGAATCCATTTCTCATACTTAGGAGACATCTATCTAGGGTATCCTGGGATAGTATTCATATCCAAAGGCTTGACGATATTGTATGCCCATTGTTTTTTAGCCATTTTAGGAAAAGGAAGGTTTCCACCAAACAAGGATTTCACTACAAGTGAGTTGTGGGCGACCCTTCTCTTGTAGGTCCTATAGGAGGGCTAGTATACTTGCTTGAAATTTTTGGAGTTGCCAGATCATCACCCTTATATCATCAAAGGAAGGTGAGGGAATCACCCTCAGTGGAGTCCCCGGGTAAACTTGAGAGATAAGGGCTCCATGAGAAAGTTTACCAAAAATATTTTGTTTAGCAGAATGACTCAATCCTCCCAGGAAATGGTGCCAAAATGTTATCATAGGATTTCTGCTTGTGCAAATCCCAACACAAGTCCCCAAAACCTTCCTAACTATGGAAAATCCTACCATTTCCACCTAATAAATTCCCTCGTTTTAGTGATGGAGGAGGTCCAACATGGGGGAGGCTTCCCTGATGATTTCAAGGGATCAAAGTAGCAAGTAAAGTATCCAAGCCTACCGCCCCATTTATTGGTCACCTAAAGATTAGTATAAGTCACAATGGTAAAGGAGATATGAAGTTTTTGAATACCTTCCTGGAACAATAACACTTTATAGCATATATGTAATGATTTCCAAGTTAAAACATGCAATAAATACCTCTTGAAGACACTATACAATGAGAGTTTATATTGCTATTATGAAGTTGCAGCAATGAACAATAGTACAACAACAATAAAAAAAATTATAATAACAACAACAATTATGCTTTAGAAATGAAACAATTGACAAGGAAAACTTAACATGAATCCACTAGATGATTATCCAATTGTTAGATGAACTTTATTAACAAGTTAAAACACTTTTACAAGAGTGTATGCAACAAATAAGAGTATTATCAGATGGTTGTAGAAAAATTTGCAAAAAGAACAAGTTTACTAGCAAGTTAGTGAGTGTTAGTGTTAGCAATGTTAGTAGAGAGTTTAAGAGAATTGAAAGAGAGTGTTTGTTGATCGATTTAACCACAAGAGAATTTTGATATGGTTGGCACAAAATTGAGACCAGGGTTCTCGAAGGTTACCAACAAAGGGTACCATTGTAGTCTAGGAGCGTTGGCATATTCAACCTTCTGCAAGAGAAGGAGGTCTCATACGAAGCACATTCAATACATGTGTGGTGAAGTGAGTCAAGGAGAATGCATCATCGGATTTGACATTACCATATTCACATTCATACATCAATACACAAATACATTCATAGATAGTGACTAAATGTTAAATACACATGACAAAACTAATTGTGCAACATAGAAACCATAGATTTATACACAGTATAACAAAATTTTAGGGCCCAAACAATCCATTATATTATCAACATCTCAAAATTGTCATGTACTGAGTACATCTCTCACACAATAGATTATGTAGTGGAATCTATTCCCATATACCCATTATAGACTCTACGCTACTGTGCAAGCACAATAACATCCGCAAAAGCCATTATAATAATATCATGACAATCATAACTTGATCCCAACCCAAACAATAGAAAAACCATATTATTTCTTCTACGGGCTCAATAATCAACTCTTGAAATATTCGAACCAATATCTAACCAATATCGTACCTTGTCGCACTACCCTCCTCTTTATACCTTTCTCCTAGCCGCTTATTGGACTTCTTGTTCTGCTACTTTTTTGGCCTCCTTCCACTGGCATTATATACTTTTTTCTCTTTTCTAACTGCTTTCCCAAATGGTACATGGTGATTTTTGTTTTGGTTGTTGTTGTTACCTTTCAGTTACCTTTCAGTTACATTTCCTCTCTTCTAACTGATTTCCACTACTATCCCTTTTCCAATTGGTCATGTAGTGCTTTCCTCAAAACTTTTGAATTTCCCAAAAATGGAAATTTCTCAAAAATGGAGGGCCCAACAAGCCCTGACCATAATCGTTAACTCGTCCTGAGTCAACCTTACACTTCCCTCCCATGGCCTTCTGCAAAAAAAAGGCCCAACTATGGTACTATTTTGAGGGCCTGCTAGAAGAAGCTATCATAGTGCTCCACACGATCCTGCCATTTTTTTGGCTTAAATCAAGGCTCCTACAACAAACTCCTATGTTGTTGTCACATTGGGATTCTTAGGCTTGGTAGATAGTAGTGTAGTCCATTTAGTGTCTGCAATGGAATCGATTTGTTGCATCTGGACATACTCAGCTTGCACCTTAGGGAAAAAATATCTGAGCTATTTATTGGCTTCCCAAGTACACTCATCTAGAGCATCTAGTCTTTCATCCACAACTTGAATATCCACACATTTTTTCATATGCTCAATAGAATCAGTGATGGCTTGGTACTATGTGTTCATCTAGTTGAGTTGTGCACACAACTCTTTGACTAGATTACTTCATCATTCTAGCAATCTGACCCAGTGATTGACCATGCCAAAGAGTTGGTGGCATTAATCGGTGCACGCATGAAGAGAGGACATGATAATAGTTTCCTCCATGACTACCTGTGTGAAATTATGCATCATCTCTTGGGGTTTCTCCTTTTCCTTCAACTTGATTGTAGCCATCTCTTATTGACGGTTTTCAGTCCTTGTAGCCAGTTTTAACTGGGAATCAACAATGAGCTCAAGTCATTGTAGAGGTGAAAATAGGGTGAAATCCATAGGGAGATCAAGAGAAACTTGTCCGAAGGTGGGGAAGACTTAGAGAAACTTATCAGAAATGGTCACAATATTGGACTCAACCTTTATTTGCAACCCATGCTCATGATCCCTAGCATAAGTGGCTACAATTATGGCTTGGCATAGTTATTTCATCTATTGTGTGAGATCCTTGTTCGTCTATTCTACAGTGACAATTATATGCTCCAGTTGATATTTGGATGCTCACATAAGATTCATGAGATGTGATGTAGACCACGTTGAAAGCTCACCACTGGTGAGGGATGGTTCTAAGGTAAACCACGAAGCTAGTGGTTGGCCACTGGTGACATATCACTCAAACATAATAGGGGTGGAAACACCTTCAGGACTAGGTGAAGTAGTGCAAAGGCTGTGGGAGAGCCTATCCTGGACCTTTGAAGGGAGTGTCCCAATGATGTCGGTGAGCTCTAGGAACAATTCCAATATTTCATGTCATTGTTGAAGATCCTACAACAATGAATCAATCTATTCCTTCATCAAAATTGTGCTATGTGTAGATTGAGTATCCTCCTGGGTATTCATATGAGTGTCTTGAGGATATAGATTCATGTATTCCATCATTTCAAAGGACTTTTCATCCCCTGTAGAGAGTATGGATTCGATCTGGTTATCGAGTGGAACATGGACCTGCGAACCATTGAGGAAGGTGGATGGAATGGGGAATATGGTTTCTGTATTCATCGTGGAAGGGGAAGTATATGTAGGCTCATTAGTGTCAATATGAGTGCGGTGAATGGACGATGGAGTGGTGATCCAGATTATTTTCGGCACAGAATGAGAGCAGAGATATAATAAGGAAATGCATAGAGATATCGTGTATATCCAATAATATAACACAAATGTATCAGATATGAAACCATAAACAAAGATATACAGTAATAAACGATTTATATTAATGAAAGAAATGTACAGAGACTGTAAAAATACAGAGTGAAAGACTCGCTAGAATGGTGGCAACTTATCTCTGAGAAGAGATGTGATGGCTACTCACATTCGCAAGAAGATGATTACAATGAGTCTCTGAAGGAATTTTTACAATAAACAAGAATTCCAAAAACCCTAGACATCCAAAAACCTAACCCTAGGAGATGAAGTGCCAAAATTCATGTGGGCCCCGTTTGGGTAAGTTAGTACATCAACTTCCCGGGGTCATAACTTTTGCATATGATCTCTGTTTTAGGTGCATGATAGCTTGTTGGAAAGGTATCGTCGAGGAGATTAATTTTTGGGGCTCAATCATGCCTTCGAATATCATTGAGAACCTATATCTAAAAAACCCTTCATTTAGGCCCTCAAAATGGCCCTGGAAGTTAAAACCTGCTAAAAATAGTAAATTGCCAAAATTGCCCGAAAACTATTTTGAGCCAGTTGGAAAAGGTGGGTGGCCACTGATATCCACCTAGATAAATACTCCCTCCTTAGGAAGAAATGGACTCCATTGCATTGAGTTCCCGAAGGAGAGGGAAAAGCATTTGTTGGATCTGCATCTTGGTGAGCTGCTTGTATTGCTGGAGACGTCACATTTCTTAGTTTGTGGAAGTCTGTCATGAACCTGTTGAAGCTGAAGCTGTTAAACAAGTTGAGCTACATGAGTGGAAGGTGTGCAGAAGGAATCTTTTTACTTTGTTGCAACCTTGTCGACCTACTTCTGTTGGATAGAAGGTGCAGGGGGTGAGGTTGTAGTGGTTGCAGTGTCCTTCTGTTCCCCTTTTGAATAGATTGTGAAGAAGCTAAATTTTTCAGTATGAGATACTACCTTGCAACAATTTTTAGGTGGAACAATAGTCGGAACTACCTCTGGTATTCTGTAGAGATGACCCCCCAAAGTAACAATGACACTACGGGGTCGAGACTCATAAACAACATGGTGCTTCCACATATATGGTTGGCCCAAGAGAACATCACAGACATCCAGTGGGGAAATATCACATAATACCTCATCCTTGAAGGGCTGGATGCCATATGACAATTGGCATTGCTGGCTGACAGGGAGATCTCATCCTTGGCGAAGCCACCCGATGTTGTATGGTTGCGGGTGTGGTGTTGTCGAAAATCCCAACTGTTTGATGACCTCTATTGAGAAGAGGTTATTTTGGCTTCCGCTATCAACAATAAAATGCAGCAGGGTCCCCTTTACCCACATATGTGAATGAAAAAGGCACTCCCCCTCTTCGGGATCTGTTGGTTCTTCTGGTTGAATTGTTGCGGTTATGACAATAGAAGTGGGGTCTACGTCAATGATCTGTCCTTTACCAGTATTTTCAGAATCAGTTTCTGAATCAGGGTTCGGCTCCTTATCTTTGATCTCGACCACCAATGAATTTTTTGAGCGACATTCATCGGTATTGTGCCAGGGGATTTTGTGGAAATCAAACCATTTTCTGGTGTCCTTCTTTGTCTTCCCGTGACCACTCTTTTCCTGTGTCTTGGACTGGTTTTCATGAGACTGTTTGTTAGGGCCGTCTTTGTCATACTTTGGTTGTTGCGGATTTGCAAACTTGAATTCCCGTTTGTTCTGGTGCTTAAATTTCTATTCAATTGTAACAACATATCGATAAGCAACACCGAGTGATGAGATGTCTACAAAATCCATTTTAGTCTGGATGTATCTGTGTAGAGCCCCATGGTATTTTAGAACCAAATTTCTCTCAGAGTCTTTGATACCCATCTTGGTGTGCAAGGTATGGAAGGTATTGGTGAAATTCAAAACTGCTTGCCCCCTCTCTTGCCACAGTGTGGTCCATCTCATGTACTGGTCCTCATAGTTGCCAACAGGGTAACACTGTTCCTTTACCGCATCCACAAAAAAATCCCAAGTGGGATTGACCCCATATATTCTAGACTCTTATGTGGAACTTTTCTCCCAGTAAGTTTCCCACCAATGTTTGACACGAGAGAGAGCTTTAAGGAGTGCGAAGGTGATCTTTTCTTTGTCAGAAAAATTGTGAACAGAGAAATAACCTTCTAGCAGAGTTAACCATTTTTCTAGGGCTTCTGCATCTATCTGTCCTTCAAATACATGAATATCAAAATTAACTTATACCTTGAAAGGTGAGGTGCCTCCAAAGTGGCCACTTGATGAATATGCATCTGATGTTATCAGTAGGCATTTAAGGATGTGAGAAAAATTCCCTATCATTTCGTCCCTCTGTCACGTGAGAGCTTGCTCAAGCAACAGATTGATAAGATCGTTTGCTCCGTCATTTTTCTTTTCTTCTGCCATTGAGGGTTTCTTAGGTGTGTGAGAGTGATTGTCTTCAAGAGAGACAAGCTCAAGACCCAACTTACTATACTCGGACCTCATCGGGGACATGCACTGAAAAAAAAAATGATAAAGAACAGCCTACTCTGATACCACTGAACTAGATTATTTTCGGCACAAAATGAGAGCGGATATAATAAGGAGATGAAGCACCGAAAGTCATGTGGGCCCCATTTGGGTAAGTTAGTACATCAACTTCCCAGGGTCGTAACGTTTGCATACGATCTCTGTTTTAGGTGCATGATAGCTCATTCGAAAGGTATCATTGAGGAGATTAATTTTGGGGGCTCAATCATGCCTTTGGTTATCATTGAGAACCTTGATCTCTAAAAACCTTCATTTAGGCCCTCAAAATAGCCCCATAAGTTAAAACTTGCTAAAAATAGTAAATTGGCAAAATTGCCAGAAAACTATTTTGAGCCAGTTAGAAAAGGTGGGTGGCCACCGATATCCACCTGGATCAAGTGGAGGATGGGGAATCCATAACTGAAATAGGCAGTTGATGGGTGATCTCCTCTATGAGGAAAGTGGGTTGGGTCTTGACTGGTGGGTCATCAATAATAATGATGATGGGAATGGAAGAGGGAATGAGGGTGGTAGTGTGAGCTAGTGGAGGAAGGGAATAAATGAGACTATCATTGGTGACAATGTTGTTAGTGGTGGAGATGGAAAGAGAGTCAGAGCGTAGTTTCTTATGTGGAAAAGCAATAGTAAAGAATTCATATATCTTCTTACCATAAATAGTGGAATCGTCTAGCATTAACGAAAATGGGAGTGGAACTATATTGGGTAAGGTATCCTCTTCTCCTTCTTCCTCTTCTTTGTCAGATGCTGCTGGTGTCCTCTCTCTCTTTGAGGTGGTCATACTTGGGACTGCACCCCTATTCTATACCGGAACTGACCATTGCGATATTGCAAGAATTCGACCATTGTGATATTGCAAGAATCGTATATGACATGCCATATATATTCTGTTCTTTTTTGACCCCAGTTCATGTAGTGACCTCCTTGTCCACAATTTCCTCATCCAGATAAAAAGGTAAAGGAGGGGTGTGAAAAATTGATGGACGTGCACCTAAAGGCCTCACAAAAGTAAAGTACTGATTCATGCCAAACCAAATGTTGTGGGTGTGCCAGTTGAACAACACCTTCATAATCCTCGGTCATTGTGTAGCTGAAATGAGGTCATTGTGCCACTGTATAAAGGCATGATCATGGTATTTTAAGTGAGTGATAGCAGTGTGACTATGTCAGGGGTATAATAACTTGGTGATACAACTGTCAAGAGCATGGGAGAGGATTCGACCATGAGGCGACTACCACTTCCACATAGAGAATGAGACCAAAAAGTATCCATATATGAAGTATTTGGTCCGATCATACACATTGACAAATGCATGGAGTGTTGATTTAACCTTGTACAATATCTACTGCAAATAGATATTCAGTAAAAGAACATAAAATATACAATGGAAAATACAAACATTACACAGATTTTTCCCCTGGAAACCCAAACCGGGAAAACCAACATATTCTATATTCATTCATAGTGATACATTGTTTACAATACAATATACATATAGGAAATAGCGGCATCCAAAACCCTAACCTAATGACTTGGATTAGTCAACAACCCTAATTCCTTAACCATAAATAGAAAACCATCGACAAAGAAACCATGTGCCAGAAAACCACCTAAAATATGTGACACCTTTCCAAGGCAATTTTTTTTTTCTCGGGGGCACTTCCCCCGAACCTCTGCATGAGGGGAATTATCCCCCCTACACCCCCCAAGGGGGGGCCTAGCACCCCCCCCCTCAAACCTCCCTACTCATGCAAATAATATAACACATACCCAACA
This sequence comes from Picea sitchensis, assembly GCA_010110895.2. NCBI lineage: Eukaryota > Viridiplantae > Streptophyta > Pinopsida > Pinales > Pinaceae > Picea > Picea sitchensis. Next base: position 147,745 of record SNQJ01S0002359.1, read on the forward strand.
TGTAGAAGTTCTATGAGTAGGTACTTACACCAATTCAATGGTTCTCCATTTTTCTAAACTCAACCACTGTTATGGAATTGAGTGTGCACTTGCCTCACGAGTAGTTCTTAATGAAATTCCCTACAATTAAATAGAAAACACAATGGGATTTCTCACGTTGATTTGGTTAATGGGTTCTCTGCAACTTCCTAACTTGGTTCCATTGTTCGTACAGGATAATCTCACAATTTTTACAACCATTCTTCCATGAACCCTGGAAACCTTGTGTCATGTCCTTCCCTTCCATGGATAAACCAATCAACTTGTGAATTTATTTCACATGGATGGGGTATGCCTTTTCCAACCATAAGGCATCATTGTGCGCTCAGATAATAATAAACTTTGTGCACCAAGAGACTTCTCTAGTAGTGTTGAACACCATCAAGTCATGCAAATTCAACGAAGTAGCCGTAGAGGGGTATGAAGGATGGTTTCCACTCCCATTTAAATTCACTAGTTGGTAGGGCCAAGAAATCCATGAAAGTATGGATATCCATCTGAGGGTACTGAGATGCATCTGTGAGGTCAATGTCAAGCAACTGAGTTTGTTCAACCTTTCCATGGAGATCACCCAGAACTTCAACTTGTGGATCAATAAATTCCTCTGGAACAATGAATTTTGGAAGATCTTCCCAGCCAGAAGTGTGAACCATCTTGGCAAGCTTGCGTTGGTAAGAAAATAAAATTAGTGGATAAAGGCATGGGTGTGGGATCAAAGAGTTCTCGAGAGACTCTAGGGATGGGTATGTAAATAACTTGAGTAAAACACGATAACATTGAGCAGTCAGGAAAATACGAGTTTATAGGAAACATGAAGGAGGTGAAATGACTAGCAGTCATTAAGAGATATATCATGGAGGTAACTTGGAATTAATGTCGAATATGATCATCAAACGTGAAGAAATATAAGAGGGGATTTGGGAAATAAAGAGAATAAGTGGGAACACGGTAGTGGTACATACAATTAAACAGGAAATTAATGAATGCACCAAGAATTAACCAGAATGGTACTGAAAATTGGTGGAATTAAATGATGCAAACTGTTAATGTGGGACAACGAACAAAGAGGTACCAATTTTATTTAATGAACAAAGTGACACCAACAGGGCATGGATTTCAAATTTCGAAATTACTAAGTACAAAAGGATTTGACTCAGACCTCCCCAACCACAAAGGTAATTTCCAGGCTAGACAAAATAACAATGACACCTAGACCCTAGGACAAGTGATAGTTAGACAAGTCACTAGTTTATTAACAGAAAAGGGAAACAACAAAACAATTGAAAATCCTACCTACTATACTCAACTCTCGGTGAAAAGAGTGCTACAAAACTTCTCTTATTCAGTAGAAATGTAGGGCTTCAGGTGTGCGTTGTTCACCCATCCTAGATGGAGAATGCCATCAAGTTGTGTGAGTCTGATAGCTTCAAACTCATGGATATATGTAACAATAAAAGGTTTGAGCCAATGCATTTGTAATTTCCCTGTATACTTTTGATACTTACTATCGTACAACAAAACTTGATCACCTTGTGCAAAAGATATAATCTTAATATTCTTGTCATGCCAAGCCTTCTTCCTAGAATTTCCACAGTCTGATGAAAATAGACCAAAAATTGGGCTTCTTCTAATTCTAACAACTCTACAACCCATTCCGCAACTGATTCATCATTTGTCATGTGAGTGACATGTGCAATATATAATATTGGAGTGATGAACTCGACATGGATAACTACTTCTCTTCCATAAACCAGATTGAATGGAGTATACTTATGCAGTTTCATTGTAGTAGTCATGTAATCCCATATTTCTATAAGGACTCTTTCATCCCAATCATCTCTATTTTTGCACCATACCTTGGTTAATCCTCTCTATACAATCTTGTTAAAGGATTAAGGTGTACCATTCACTTGTGGATGATATGGGCTACTTTCTTGATGTTGAATGAGGAACTCAAGGGTGATATTGGCTATAGTCTTGTCGATGAAATGTGCAACCTGATCACCGATCAAACTCCAAGGGCATCTAAATTAGGTGATGAAGTTCCAAAAAATAAACCTAGTTGTAGTATATGTAGAGAAATATCGGACTAGTTCTTCTTTGGCCCAATGGTTTAGATAATTGGTAGAAGTGACGATATACCTTATATTCGATTGCTTGGTTGGTGGATTGATCGGTCTTATAAAGTAAACTTTCCATTTCTCAAATGCTTGAAGAGCTCGAATGGGATGTAATGGAAACTCATCTCTGCATGCCAATTTACCAACCCTTTGACAAAACATCACAAGCCTTGGCATAATATTTGGCATCTTTGAAAATAGTTGGCCATAATAATATTTACTGTAATATCTTCTGGGTAGTCAGTTTCCCTCCAACATGTCCTCCCACAACTCCAAAGTGGAATTTCCACATGATCTCAAGACACTCTTGATCAAGTACACATCGTCAAAGGATGTTGTAGAATCCCAACTTATACAACTGGCCTGCGATCAACTGATTGTCCGAGGTGTGGACCACTAGATGTCTCTTTTGATTTGAAAAATACCCTTCAGGCATAATACCTAGTAGTGCGAAAAAAAACAATGTCAGCAAGATAATCAAGGATATATTCAATTCTAAATAGATATGCATCAAGGAGCTAATCCTCAACATCTCTACCACTCTCTCCTGATTCTAATCGAGATAGATGATCGGGGCCAACATTTAATTTTCCTGGATTGAAAATGACTTCGAAGGAAAACTCTTGAAGCAACAAAAAGCATCTACAATTTTTTCCTTCTAATACAAGCTTATTAACCATACATTTTAGAGTGGAATGATCAATAAAGAATTTAAATTGGTCTCCTAAGAAAAAATGTCTAAACTTTTGCAAAGCATAAACCATTTCCAAACCTTCCCTTTCAGTGGTAGTGTAGTTGTGCTCATCCTGAGAAATCTTCCTACTAGCAAAGTAGATGGGATGGTCCACGTTTCCTTCACCGGGTTGCACAAGGATTGCACCCAAAGAAATACCAAAAGCATCAATGTGTACATTAAATTCCAACTTCCAATTTGGATATATGAGAATATGGGCAATAATCAACTTTTCTTTGAGGGTATCAAAGGCTTGCTCACACTTTGGCTTCCAACTGAATCCTTCGTATTTCTTCAACGATTTCTCCAAGGGGGCAATTATTCTTGCATAATTTCTGATAAATATGTGGTAGTATCCAATGCGGCCCAACGTTGAACGCTATCATTTAGCGGTAATAGGAGAAGACATATTTAGTATCACAACAACCTTTGTAGGATCAACCAACACTCCTTCCTTGCATACTATATGCCCTAGCATATTTCCGAATGGTACAGAAAATATGCACTTCTTCATGTTTAAGTAAATATGTGGTTGTCTGAAATGATCAAACATCAACTGTAGTAAACCTATGTGTTACTTCAATAGGTTGTACATGGTCCAATTATCCATATATACTTCAAGAAACTTATGAATAAAATCATAGAATCCAACAATAACTATTCCAGAGAAAATAGTCAGAGAGTTCTTCAGTCCAAAGTGAATAACATTATAAGAAAAAGAACCCCATTCTTTAGTGAACATAGTCTTTCTCTTATCTACTTCTACAATTATGTTAGGGTCCTAACCTCCCTAACCCCTCTCGTAGGTAGAATAATATATTTTCCATGTAATAAGGCCAATATTAGTAAGGCCTAATAATAAGGAAGAATAAGTCAAATGTAAGAAGACCTAATAGAATATTTCTCTTCTAGAAGATATTCATCTATATTGTTCTTTTGGTAGATAGATTTAGTATAAATAGGATTCGAGGGCATGATAATTTTTTGTCTTGAGAATCATTGTAATAGAGAGCTGCTCTACTAGAGGTTTCCCCCTCGAAGAGGCAAGTGCACATTGTTTCCTATCAATCAAGATATTATTTTGGTGTTTTGGTTTCATATACTATGTTGTTCCATTGTTATTCTCTGTAGTATTTCTATTTTTTTGTTATTGTAATAGATCTAGTACCTTACAAGTGGTATCAGAGCACTTTCCTTGGAGGAAAATTGTAGGTTATTTTTTTCAAGGTAGAGACGTATTCTGGCATCTTAAATCTACAAATATATGTTGTTCAACACATAGATCCACAGTCGGGGAAACATACACGCAGGAAATAAAAGTGGTACTTAAGTGCACAATGTTGACCACCCTTGTAACCCCTATTGGTACCCCTTCGAGTGGTAGTGCATTAAATTAAACCTATATACGAATAGACCTAAATATCTTGCAGCCCTCCATATATAAACCAATCATCCACCTGAATTCTGTAGTGCCACCGAGAACAAAAATAGGGAAGATACTCTCTAGTACTTGGGTAGTCAGGTAGTACGACTAAGGGCATGGTCTAGCTTCCTTAGTTGGTGCCCTAAGATATTAGGTCGAGTACTACTGTTGGACCCCGCATGTTTATCAAAGAGCTATAGAAAATGGAAAACCATTTTCTGTAGAAAACCTAAACACCCTAACCCTTAGGAAGGAAACAAAGAAAAAATAGAACATACAAGATTTACTGCCACGTAGCCTTGCCTCCTACATTTAGGTTGCAAAATTCCTACACATTTTTTCATGTTGATAATTTGGTCATTTTGTCACTATAGTATTATTCAGATCAGAGTATAACTCCATAGGAGTAAAAACCAAATATGGATCTTGCCTACACCATTATTTGAGACCTATCCCATTGGATTCCTCTCTTCGCCCTGATCACAGTCATACCTATCATTTTTAGCAAATTTTTTTCCGTGGACCTGACCCCTTCCTGACACCACTATTTGGCACATATCCCATTGACTTCCTGTCTTTGCACTAATCCTAGTTGTACCATTCACCAGTAAACCCTTTCTGTGTGATGCCACTTTCCCCCCTATCATGTCCCCATGTCCCACACTTGCAACCAATATTGGGAACAACATCTCACTACCTTGTAAAAATATCATGACCAAACCCATACTAATATTTCTTCCAATACTTATAGTATTGGTAAGCTCAACTCCCATATTTCTTCGCTCGAATCAATTCCCACATCCATCACTCAATTGACCACCATGTGTCAGCAATGCCAAGATGAAGTGAACAATTTGAACTCCTTGTTTAATCCCACCCCAGATCCCTTCTCTTCTTCCACACCTTATAAACTTGAACATATTGAATCCTCTCAGTCCACCTCTTTTCCTTCCAAACACTTTCAGTGGGACCTGCGTCCCCCTTTTTTGGAGCTGAAAAAAATTGATGGCTCGGATCCCATAGGATGGGTCACTCAAATGGAACACTATTTCCCTTTGTACGACATTACTAATGAGTTGGCCAAACTCAGGTATGTTGTTCTCCATCTAGATCCAAAATGTTGGCAATGATAGCAATGGAGAAAAAATGCCCACCAAGGGTATGTGGATTGGGCACAATTTGTTTCCGAGATTTATGAACACTTTGACACTGACACAAACCATTTAGGTTGTTTGACTAAGTTCAAACAATCTGGCACAACGAGAGACATTATCACTACTTTTGAGCACTTGGATTTCCGCACGGAGGACTTGTCTGATGCTTTTTTCTTGGAATTCTTTATCAGTGGCCTCAAGGATGAGATTTGTGCCCATGTCCTCATGGATCTCCCTCGGTGTTGGTTGTAAGCTACTAAAAGAGCTAAGGAAGAACAATAGGTTGTATCTTCCCCGCCCTAAACCCACCACTCCAACCACTCCTTCCACTCAACTGAAGATTGATAAATTGACCCAGGAAGAATTGGTTGAATGCCAACTGAAGGGCATTTATTATAATTGTGATGACAAATACTTTTTGAGGCACAAGTGTAAGGAAAAAAATATTTTTATGGAAATATCTGAAGATGTTTCAGAAGAAGAGGTCAAGGGCCCCCCTGTGGTCGAGTTACCAGAACCAACTAATCTTACTCCTCCCTCGGACCCCCCAAAAGTTGAACCAGTCATTTCAATCAATGCTCTCACTGAATTATTTTCCCCCCAAACCCTCAAGATAATTGGATACATTAAGCATCGTAAGGTCATCATCCTCGTTGACAGTGGAATCACCTATATTTTTATTCATCATTTCATTTCTCAAGAAACTAATTTCTATATCCATGCAATCAACAACTTTCAAATCGTGATTTCCAATGGGGGTTCCATGAAATGTGGGGGGCATTGTTAAAATGTGAGTTTCCAAATTGGTTAGTCCCATATGAAATCTCATATGTTTTCTATCGACATGGGTGGTTGTGACATTGTGCTTTGTGCATAATGGTTATGGACTCTTGGTCCCATCCTCATGGATTTTAAGGAATTAACCATGTAATTCAGATAGGAGGGCCAACAGTATAAGTTCCAAGGCATCACTGTCGTCTCCCCTCAAATAATAAGTTCCCATCACATAGAAAATTTCCTCAAGAAAGGTCATTTCGACATTATTTCACAACTCTATTCCATTCATGCCACTAAGACACCCTCTATGCATCCTGACCTCCAAGCCATTCTCTCCAAACATCAAGTTGTTTTTCCACTCCCCAGGGACTTCCCCCTTCCCTTGGTGTTCATTATCATTCCATTCCCTTAGTACCCAACATCCTTCCTCCCGGTGTTCTCCCTTATCGTCATCCCTTGCACAAAAAAATGAAATTGAGAAAAATGTTCAAGAATTGTTCGTTGCGGGTGTTATCTATCCTAGTACTAGCCCCTAATCTTCTCTTGTTGTCATGGTACTTATGATCCTGATTTTATGAGCAGAACGAAATGAATACATATTATTATTAAAATATTTTTAACACAAAATAACATATATACAGTAAAACTGGTTTCTATTCAATAAGGAAATAAGCTGAAACTGTAAAATGCAGTGGAAAACAAGCTTGCTAGAATGGTGGTGGATTATATTTGAGAAGAGATGTGACGACTGCACTCATTCGCAAGAAGATAAGTACAATGAGGCTTTGAAGGCCTTTTTACAATAAACAAGAATGCAAAAAACTATAGAGATCCAAAAACCTAACCCTAGGAGATGAAGCACCAAAAGTCATGTGGGCCCCGTTGGGGTAAGTTAGTACATCAACTTCCCGAGGTCATAACTTTTTCATATGATATCCATTTTAGGCACACGATAGCTCTTTGGAAAGGTATATATGAGGAATACAGATGTTTTCGTCAGACTCTAACTTCTCCTATAATCTAATTGTGGTGAGCCCTAAAAATGATGTTTAGGGCTCTCAAAATGACCATAGAAGTAAGGGACCCAAAAACTAGGAAAAAATCGCCAAACTGGAAAATTGCCAAAATGAGCCTGTTGGAATAGGTGGGAGGCCACCGAAATCCATATGGATCAATCCTCCCACCTTAGGAAGAAATGGTATCCATTTCATTGAGTTCCCCTATCATATGAGGAAATGTTTGTTGAATTTGGCCCCGAGTGAGCCAGTTGCCTTAGTGAAGGAACTGCCTTGCTTTGACAACTCGATAAATATGGATCCTTTGCTGGTGAGTGCCCTTGACCTATGTGTCCATAATATTATCACTAGATTCCTATTGTATGCAATCATGTTTGATCTATGTTGGTGTCGGTTGTTCTGCTATCTCTGAGGTGTCCAATAATGGTGGGAAATAAGGTCGAAGGACATCCACGTTGAACACTGGGTGCAGGCCAAGGAAAGGAGGAATGTTGAGCTCAAAATCATTATCAAACATAACCTTGGTGATGGTTTAAGGCCCATAATGGAGTGTGAGAATATTCTGATGGGGCCATGTAAGGAATTATTTCTACAAGTGCAACCAAACTTTGTCTCCCACCCGAAACTTGTGTGGCACCCGATGTTGATCATGGTGTTGCTTGTACTTAGAATTGGACTTCTGTAGGATATCCTGAAGATATTGGTGGATGTGATAGATACACTCAATGAACCAGGTGGATTTTTTAGCTTCAGTTGGAGTAGGATATGAGTCGACCGAGGTGACCGAAAGGAGTAGTGCAACATCTATGCGACCCAAAGATTGGAATCCCTACCCCACCTAAAAGAGATTGTGGTTGTTGATACTGAGAGGGGGGTGAATCAGTATCAAGTACAATTTTAAAAAAAATTCAACTTATACTTAAACCATTCAACTATATCCAATGAGCAATGAACAATAGTATAAGATTTACACCAATACACCATAATACACCATGCACAATATATGAGAAATAATCAATAGTTTACTGTTCAAGGGAAGTAATGAATTCCAAAGGTAGCTTCAACTTCCAAATGTAAAAGGAGGGATAAACCTCCAAGAGGAAGATACAATCCTCCAATATCAATATAGAGTTGAACTCTCCATCCTTGCCCCTTCCTTCCACCCAAGAATATATGAGAGATAATAAAACTTTACATTAAATCATCACCATCAACCAATCATTACATAGAACCTGATAATGCTTCCCGAGACTTCTTCAATTTATGAAATTATTCAATTCTTGGAGTACTATGATCCTATAGATAATATTACTCAATGTATTCTCTGAAACTCCTCCAATTTTCACTCCTTGAATTCTCCCCAAAAGGAGGTTATAGAAAGAATGGTAGACTTTATTCAATTTTGGTCTATTCAGAAGACCCAACTTGTACAGAATGCCCTGCGCTCAATATTTAACATCCGATTCTAAAATCACACACAAGAAAATACCATCCATACTATTTCCAATGGAAGTGGTCCCACTTCATTTGGATTCTATATGAATAAGTTATGACTATTTTAACTGGAACACCTGTTTATTGACTAGCTTCAGGACTGGTCACAAACCCTATCTTCCACAGAGTGTATCTCCATAATTATAGAGAATCAAGAGCTAAACGTTTTACCAGAGGTACCTTGATATGTATTCTAAATACCATAGTGATTTCACCATCTGAATCATTCTAGAAAATTTTTTATAGCAAAAATGGTAAGATGACCTGAAAATAACATACCTTAGAACACATCACCAAAAGACTTCATCCTCCCTTGAAATCCGACCTTCTTTACTTCTGATTTCCTCTGAAATTAAACTTGTATCAAATGAATGTATAATGATGTTTATTTATACCATTTATGAAACTTCCTTTTAACATTGGGTCTGACCTGACACTTTCTTATTTTGTAATTCTTTTCTTTAATTATCTTCAGGGCCTACATGTACTTCCTTCTTCAATTCACTTTGTCATCTTCAAAAATTCATTTCTCCTCAACCATGAGGATCCACGGGTGACGTGCCATGCCACCCAGAAACAACATGATGTATACTATCCATCCATGGGTGTTGTATGCATGCATTTTCCTTCATCCAAATACCTTCCTCCCGATTTTGCGGTCCAAAACCCAGCAAAGCTAGGGTTATCAATGGCAACAACCAATTTTCAAAATCTCCCCTTTTTTCATTGATGGCAACACTTTCCAGCCTCCCCTATCATCCTTGTTCCAATTTCTCTCCCCTTGTGTAATTATGGCAATGGTTAGGGTTACTCCCAGACATGTGACAATCAATAATACTTCATGCTTATTTTGGTCTTTGGGAATTTTCTTCTTTGGAATCCTTTTGTGTGGCTTTGTATTCTCTCTTCTTCATGTCTAGGATGTGCCTTCTTGTTGTAGTTGCAACCAATCTTCTGAGTTATTTTCTCTAATTTTACATTTTTTGAATCAAAGCGTAAGAGTGTATCCTTGATCACACATTTTACTAACAGAGTAGATAGTATGTTTTAAGTCTTCAACCAATAGAACATTCTTTTGCTTTTACATTTTTTCTTCCAAGCTCTATAAACCTTCTCCCAGAATATTTTGTGGCAGATGGAGTCATCTCAGTAACATTGCCACCCTTCTCTTCAAGCTGATGAATTTGTCTTGATCCCCAGTCCGTGTGAATAACATCCACTATATATGTGCCATTCATCTTCTTCTTTACATTCTTTGGGTGGTTCATGCTATTCGACAATCTTCAATTTTTGGAAGCTCTTTCCTTCTCCATATTGTAATGGTTGTAGGGACATCTTCATTCATGTATCTGCAATCTAGGTGCTTTGTGACCAATATAATTGCATTTGTAGCATACAATATTTTTTGTCCATCAGCGGGTAAAATGAATTATAAATTACGTTGACAAATCCATGATTATTTCCATATCTTCTGTTGCACCATTCATGTTTCTTGCATGTTGTTTCTTTCATTAGTGCGCAGTGGTGCCTTATGTCCAAAATGTTTGCAAATATGTGTGATGAAGAAATTTTGATACACGGGAGTAAGTGACCTTTTTGTGATGTAGTCCATCCGGGTTCATGATCTACTCTTGTAGTTTCCTTTATACTAATTGAATCTTCTTTGATTCCCTAAGGTAGGAGGTCTTCTTGGATATTCATCTCTTTGTAATCATTCCCTTCTTTCTGGTATCCTAGTCCACTTTCTCATCAGCTGTCTGTGTAGCTCTTTCTTCAACCTTCTTGTTAGTATTTGCATCTTCTTCTTTGTATGAAGTTTCACCCTTCATCCAATATGTATTAATTCCTTTTGGCACTTGAGAGTTTCTTAGCTCTTCCTCAATGGAATAACTTCTTGTTCAAGTTTCTACAATATTCTTCTTTCTTTATCATTTGGACCTTCTTTACTTTTTGCTATTCTTCTTGCTTCTTCAAATTGGATCTTCAGGAAATGGTTCCTTCTCTTAGTTTATGAAAGTCTTCTAATAGTTTCTTTAAGCTTACAATTGTCTTTTCATAAATACCCAATTCACTTCTTAGTTTTCACAGCGTGTCTTTGAGCTTGCTGTTTTAAATCTCAACGTAAGCTTCTGAATTTTTTTAATATTCTCATCTTCTTGTTGAATCATTTCTACTTCATGATTTTATTCTTCTTCATTGTCATCTCTTTCAATCCTTGGATGAGGAAATTCAAATTCAACATGTCCTACTCCTTGACAATTAAAGCAAAAGAAGCCCATTTCTATTTTCTTCTTTGAAATCGAGATGTTGTAATCTTCTTCAACTTCTTCTTCTTCTTTGCTTCTTCCCTTGCAAAAGGTCTTTAGCTTGTCCCAAATTTTCTATTTTCTTGATGCACATGATCCCACCTTAGTCCCAAATTTCTTTTGCTGATGCACATGATCCCACCTTGGATTTCACTGAATCTGTCAATCCATCTAGGATGGTATCTATTACCAATTTGTTGTTCCTTTTTGCTTCCTTCTGAGATGCAGTCTTTGGTTTATTGAAAGCATTGTATCTTGAAGCAACTGAGAAACAAACATCTGACCCAAGATCTTTCAAGTAAGTTTCCATTATATTTTTCCAGTATTCAAAATTTCTTCCATCAAATGGTGGAATCCCATTTGGAATGTTGTCTTCCATTTCTGCATAGGATCTTCCTTCCAGTGGTTAAACTGTATTGAAGGTAACCCGCTCTGATACCAATTGTTGATACTCAGAGGGGGGTGAATCAGTATCAAATACAATTTAAAACCTTTTTCAACTTATACTTAAACCATTCAACTATATCCAATGAGAAATTAAAAATAGTATAAGAGTTACACCAATACACCATAATACACCATGCACAATATATGAGAAATAATCAATAGTTTATTGTTCAAGGGAAGTAATGAATTCCAAAGGTAGCTACAGCTTCCAAATGTAAAGGGAGGGATAAACCTCCAAGAGGAAGATACAATCCTCCAATATCAAGAGAGATTTTAACTCTCCATCCTTTCCCCTTCCTTCCACCCAAGAATATATGAGAGATAATACAACTTTACATTAAATCATCACCATCAACCAATCATTACATAGAACCTCATAATGCTTCCCGAGACTTCTTCAATTTTTGCAATTCTTCAAGTCTTGGAGTACTCTGATCCTATAGATAATATTACTCAATGTATTCTCTGAAACTCCTCCAATTTTCACTCCTTGAATCCTCCACAAAAGGAGGTTATAGAAAGAATGGTAGACTTTATTCAATTATGGTCTATTTAGAAGACCCAACTTGTACAGAATGCCCCACTCTCAATATTTAACATCCGATTCTAAAACTCACACACAAGAAACTAAAGTCCATACGATTTCCAATGGAAGTGGTCCCACTTCATTTGGATTATTTATGAATAAGTTATGACTGTTTTATCCGGAACACCTGTTTATTGACTAGCTTCAGGATTGGTCACAAACCCTATCTTCCACAGAGTGTATCTCCATAATTATAGAGAATTGAGAGCTGAACATTTTACCAAAGGTACCTTGATATGTATTCTAAATACCATAGTGAGTTCACCATATGAATCATTCTAGAAAAAATGTTATAGCAAAAATGGTAAGATGACCTAGAAATAACATACCTTAGAACACATCACCAAAAGACTTCATCCTCCCTTGAAATCTGGCCTTCTTTACTTCTGATTTCCTATGAAATTAAAATTGTATCAAATGAATGTATAATGATGTTTATTTGTACCATTTATGTCACTTCCTTTTAACATTAGGGCCAACGTGACACTTTCTTATTTTATAATTCTTTTATTTAATTATCTTCAGGGCCTACATGTACTTCCTTCTTCAATTCACTTTGTCATCTTCAAAAATTCATTTCTTCTCAACCATGAGAATCCACGTGACGTGCCACATACCACCGAAAACAATATGATGTATACTATCCATCCATGGGTGTTGTATCTGCATGTGTATTTTTCTTCATGTTCAAATACCTTCATCAATCTTGCGGTCCAAAACCCATGGATAGGGTTGAAATCAATGACAACAACCAATCTTCCAATAGTGGTCGGTTGAACTATGCAAGGCTCAGTTGTAGCTATGCTGAACATAGGGAAGAATCTCATCCCATGTGCGGGGGTTCTTGTAATTGGACATGCATAGGATATGCACAATCATTTGATTTACTACCTCGGTTTGGTCATCTGTCTGGGGGTGGAAAGTTGTGGATTTGGTGAGCTTGGTGTCCAAGAGTGACCAAAGGATCGACCAGAATGTGCTGAGAAACTGACTACCCCGATATGAGACAATGGTTTGTGGGATTCCAAAATGTACCCATACTTGTTCAAAGAAGATCTTGGCAGTGGCCTTTGCTGTGATGCACTTCTTGCAGGTGGCCAAAATCACCATTTTATAAAAGGGATCAACAACCACAGAACACAGTCATTTCCCCTCTTGGTGGATGGGAGGCCCAACATGTAGTCCATTGAGATGGATTCCCATGGCCTATCGGGAGTAGGGAGAGGGGTGTACAGGCCCTATTTCTTAGTGGTTGGTTTGGAAATAACGCAAGTAGTGCAAGACGCGATATAATTGTTGACATCATGTTGAAGTTTCGGCTAGTAGAAATGTTTCTGCAACAGTGCCACTGTCTCTTTAGTGCTGAAGGGTCCCACCACTCGATTGTAGTGGGATTCCCAGATTATCTTCGCTCACTCTCTTGATGGAACATATATATGGACCAGACGACACTACATCTCGTCCTGAAGATGGAAATTAGCGAAAACTGCGTTTTCTCCAAAAAGTTTGTAGGCGGTGGAGAAGTCTGGGTCTATCTCATAGAGTTGGGGCCATCCATAGGTCTTGTGGACATAAGAGTCTAGCACCATGGTGAGTGTCGTGACTGGCAGTTTACTGAGGCAATCAATGACTTGGTTGGTACTTTTGTTTTATACTTGATATTGAGGTGGAATTGTTGCAAGTATGTGGACCACTTCTGATGGAGGTAATTATACAATTCTCCTTGTGTTTACATGAACTGCAATGACTTATGATCAATGTGGATGACTGTCTCCTTCCCAAGCATGTAATGTCTCCACTGGTGGCATGCTTGCATAATGGAGTACATTTCTTTGTCGTAAGTAGGGTACTTACATACAACATATGATAGTGTCTCACTATGATAGGCCATGGGGTGGTCGTGCTGAGTGAGAACGGTGGCCACAACATAGTCTGAAGAATTTGTCTTGATCTTAAAGGGTTGTTGTAGGTCGGGTAATGAAAGTACTGGGGCTGAGCATAAGTGCTGCTTCAAATTAGAACACTTAGTTTTGGGACCGACCCTATTGGAACTTAGGTATGCATCACATCCCTACCCCTTCGATTCACCTATAACATCTTCTTAAAGAATAATTCTTTGTTTTGTTCTTTCTAAGTTATTCTCTGTGTTTCAATTTTTCTCTTTAATTGATTCTTTGCACCATCTTTTTTTTTATTGAGGGGTAATTGCATGTCATTGATTTGGTTGGAAATATGTGTCATCAAAGTTACCATTAATAGAGAATGTAGTAGGTCGACCAAGTCCTTTGTTTTCATAGGAAACATCCAAAAGAAGAACACAACAATTCGCAATTTGTGAATTTTGGGCTTAGATTGTGGGAACAAACATGTTAAATTTGCAACGATGGGGATCCAACATGCCACTCAGATAAAATATTTTCATGCATTCAAGGTTCATGAGGAGTCTAAGAAGAAAAGTGCGAAGAAGCTTCAGTTTGGAAATTCAGTGTTTGAGCATCCAAGCTCGTCGATCAAACCAACAATGCTGAAGTGAGAAATCGTCGAAGTCCCAAAGTAATGTCATGTTGCCACGTCACTTCGAGCCTATACTACTTCGGGATATTTCCATGATTTACATTCAGAAACTCCCAAACCCTAAAGATCCAAATTTCCAGAGCCCCAAAGTGCCGGAGTGGGTCCTCACTTCCACGTCACTTCGCAAGTTCGTTCATCCGAGAGGTTTTGGTCCATAGCAAGCAAAGAGTCGAAATGTTGAAGTGTCAAAATTCCAAAGACATTTGGAACTCATCATTCAGGACATGTGACACTCATTTTAGGTCATTGGTTGCATCATTATCCCATTTCCAAGAGACACATGTCACTCTCTTCTTATGACACGTTAGCCGAAGTGGCGTCATGTGGCCACTTCAGCTTCGGTAGATCTTACTTCAGGAGATTTCTATCAAGAACAAGCGAAGTCCCACGAATACCAAAGTTTCGAACTCGCAAAATACTTTAATGATTAAAGTATTAATCTTGGGTTAATTAGTCGAATATAAGCACAGATTAGTGGCTTTGTGAGATCAACACTCTGGGATATTTAGATGCAGAGAAGACCTATTTTTTCAGATCTTCGAAGTGATGAAGTGTCGAAGACATGTGGCACTCATCTCAAGACCTTTGATTGCATCATACGCATTATTTCCAGGTGACACAGGTCCTTCTCTTTTCATGACACGTCACTTCGGGACCGTATTTCTTTTGGGGATTTCCATGCTTTACACTTCAAAACTCCCGAATGTCGAAGTGTTGAACCATTGAAGTCCTGAAGTGACATCATTATGCCACATCACTTTGGGCCCATACTACTTTGGGAGATTTTCATGCTCTGCACTCTGAAGCCCATGAACGTCGAAGTTCCGAAGTGGCTTATCCTCTTTTATTTTCATATTTTTAAGTTTTTAAATGATGCCAAACCAGTTGAAGACAAAGGAACACCGAGCCAGTTGAAGACATCATATTGCTCATATGAAAACAACTTGATGATAGTCAATAGGTACAAAACTAAAGCTTCAGATCTATACCCTGCAGCACCATATACAGGAATTGAAGAGACTATTCCCAGACTACAGAAGGAATATACGAGACTCCAAAAAAAATTCCAGACAACTTGCTTCTTTCCTCCAGGAGATGAGTAGGGTAAAAACACTTCTAACATATTCAGTTATCTCTAGTGGCCTCAAATATCATGCCTGCATGTCGATGCTTAATGCAGAACTCAGTTATGTCACTCCTTGTCATTCCCTTCCAATCTCAGTTCATTCCAGTGCATGCATCAATCCAGTTTCTTTGCTAGTAGCGATTTTCAATTGTTTAGTTCAAGAATATTTTAGTTTATGGCATAATAAGTGGTCTTATATGTGTGATAAGAGCCACTCTTTTTGTTAATTCAAGTTCAGAGTATTCATTAACATACTCCAACAATGTGTTTTAGTTAAGTTAATAAGTTGTTTTAGAGCCGAGGTGTAGAGCTAAGCCTCAGTTCCACATTGGTCGAGGGCATCCACATCTGCGATAAATAAGCATCTTTTGTATGTTAGAGGGGTTGAGTTTTTTTTGGGAAAAGAGGTCAATACAACAATTGGTTGGACCCATTTTGTGCATGGAATAAAGTTATCTGCTTGGTGAAGATACTATTGATGACAATGTGTTTGTGTTTCTTATCTTGAATACAATTTTGATTTGTGCGAAGTACATTTCTTTCCCTTCAACTACTGTATAACTTGTCTTTATTAATATTCAACCTGTAATAACAACTATGCTTTGATGAATATTTGTTTTCATTGCAACCTATGGGAGTAATTGTGTTTTTGATACATGCTTAATGTCTTGAAATGATATTTTAAGTATTAAACTTCTTGCAGTAGATTATTCATTGAGTGGTTTGTTGTTTCCCTTTATATTTTACCTCTATTATTTCACTTTTCTGTCATTAGTGTGCCACCAACCAAGGAGGAACCTCATCCACATCATTTTTCCAACCCAACCATGCTTTTGTATTAGTAAAACCAACCCTCTAAATGACCTACAAAATTAAAAAACAACCATTCTAAACTTGAGGTGGCCTAGCACTGCCCTCTAGTAGTTAGGTGGAGACTTTAGGACCAACATCTTCTGGCGCCATTGCCGAGGAACAAAGTAACGAAATATATTTCCCTGGGAGAATGATATTGAATAATCTTTGACCTTTGATGGTGAACAAAGATCAGACATAGATAGATTTCCATATTTCACATGGTGACTCCACTGAGTAGAATTTACGAAAGAAATACTGGTGCCCAGAAAAGGACTCAATAGATCCAAATATGAACACATCAAAGCTACCAAGGATCATCCTAACCCTGAGAAGGACACAGTAGTCTCTGAGACATAAAGGAAACTAAGAAAATCCACCATAGCGCATAGATATACCTCCCCCCTCAAGGGTAAAGTTGTTCCCAAAGAGTCTACTTCTCTTCATCATCACAAGCAGCTCTAATGTTCTATTCCTAAGAATCACAATTACAAGGAACCTCATACATCTTCAACTCTTGACTCTACTTCATCATCCAGTCCAACATCCACCCCTGTAGCTCCCATAAATCTTCAGATTCCTATTGCCCAAGCAATGGCCGCTAACATGATGAGTGTCATAATTGCTGCCAGATATGCACCCCTAGTTCTACCTGTAGGCTTACATGCACTCCCAGATACAAATTACATGAAATATTTTCCAATATATAATGGGTAAGGTGATGCCACTGTTGAGGAACATCTGGTAGCCTTCTACAGCTTTGCAGACAACTTTAACATTAACTATGCAGATGTGTGGATGAGATTGTTTGTGCAGAGTCTGGATGGGGAAGTAAGAAATTGGTTCTATGGTCTTCCTCCATCCTCCATCAAAGATATTGAGGCATTATATGAAGCTTTCATAAAGAAGTGGGGAGATAGGAGAGATTATCTCTACTACATCGATGAGTTTGGGGCTCTAAAGAGAAATAATGGTGAATCTTTTTATACTTCACCAAGAGATTCAATAAGATGTATGGTAGAATTCCAGATGAGATCAAACCAACTGAAGCTTCTGCCAAGATCACTTATGCCAATGCATTTGATGAAAATTTCTCCCTTCTGCTGAGGGAGAGAAGATCCACCACCCTTTTGTCCATGCAGGAAGCAACCATTGAGGTCAAATCCAATATCTTGGCATCAGACAAGTTAAATACTAGATATGATAAAGACAAGAAGAAACAAAGAGAAGATTCCACTGCCTCCTCTAGCTCAGCCACATCTGATCCAAAACTTGATGAAATGACCAAAAATTTGAAGGACATGACATCTGAAATAGATAAGCTAAAATGGGAATCTAAACAACCAAACAAAGCTTTTCAAGGGTCTATAAATAGAAATCCAAATCAGTTTAGAAGGCCTAATGATTCTACTCAGATAATGTAGAGAGAAAGAAAGAATGTTGATTATCAAAGGGTAGCGCCTCCTTTCCAAGACAATCAGATTGAGGAGATAGATGTAGATAGTGATGCTATAGATGATACTGTTGTTGTACTTTTCAATGAAATAGATTTTTATTCCAGTCACTTAACGCAACAAGAATATGAGGTAGCACAACTGTGAAATCAATTTGATAATCGGATAGGGGAAGAGGGAGTTATTCAAGGCCAACCCCAGAAAAAGTATGATTTGAGGCCTAGAGTGGGTGCTCCCAAACCCACCGCCTCTGATCAAAACAAACAGGATGAAGTTCCTCCCAAGCCAAATCCAAGTAAAGGTATGTCATCTAAATCTCAACAACTTCCCCCATCTAAACATACAATCCCTAAAATAAAGGAAGCTTATAGGCCACCAAACTCTTTCATCCTAGAGCATGAGTTGAGAATGATCAAGATCCATGTGCCTTTGACAGAACTAATGAAGAACGAACCTTTTAAAAAATCCATCATGAAAGTTTTGCAGCCAACTAATTCTATTGTATCCTCTGATATAATTAGTCTATAGGATGAGAACCCAACCATTATTGTGGGTCCACACATTGAGGATGGTTTTGACGCTTCTCCACCATTATATATATATAATGGTTTTTGACGCTTCTCCATGATAAGATCCTGCATAACTATCTTATGGACTTAGTAGCCTCACACAATGTTATGCCCAAAGTTGTTATGGAAGAACTAGGTCTGGAGATCACCAAATCCTACCAAGACCCGCACTCCTTTGATTCTAAGAAAGTAAAATGTTTGGGACTAATAAAAGATATGGTGGTTTCTTTGGAACAATTACCAATGAAGAGTGTAGTGATGGACATTTTTGTGGTTGAAATTCCCCCAAAGTTTGGTATGCTCTTATCCAAAACTTGGGCTAAGAAGGTTGGTGGATCATTACAAATGGACCTCACTTACGCAAACCATCCCTGTGTTCGGAGGGGAACATAGGAGGCTATACCGAGAGGTACGATTATACTATATCACTAATGACCATCAAAACCAAAGAAATCATGCAATTTATGCTATTGAGGGTGAGATCGACTCATTTGTTTTTCATTTAAATGATGATGAATCCAAAAAATCAATTAGCTAATGCAAAGATCAGCCACTGATAGATCAACAAAACAAAGTATGGAAGATGTATTTTGATGGATCCTCATCAAAGGAAGGATTTGGGGTAGGTATACTCCTCATCTCCCCTTCACAAGAGGTAATAACACTCTCTTATAAGATGGAGTTTGAAACTACTAACAATATAGCTAAATATGAATCTATGGTGTTTGGATTGAGGATTGCCAAAGACATGGCCATTGACTGTTTAGCATATTTTGGTGATTTCAATTTAATCGTCAATAAAGTTAAGAACATCTATCAAAATAAACAACAAAGTCTTGAGCAATACAGAAATGAGGTATGGGCCATGATCGGAAATTTATTTCTAGCATTTAACATATCCTTCATCCCTAGAGAGGAGAATCAGAAGGAAGATTCTTTGGCCTTAGCTGCCAACACTTTTAGACCTCCCATTGGTCCAAATATTAAATATCAAGTGGAAATTAGACATAGAAAAACCATACCAGACAACATAAATCACTGGCAAGTATTTAGTGATGATATAGAGTTGCAGAGATTTCTACACACCATTGATGAATTCTCCAATATCTCAATCAACCAAGAAAGCCAAGAAGGTGAAAATAGTGAACTAGAAAATCAACAAACATCTAATCTTATAAATACAATAGTGGGC
The DNA here is from genome assembly GCA_010110895.2 of Picea sitchensis. Lineage (NCBI taxonomy): Eukaryota > Viridiplantae > Streptophyta > Pinopsida > Pinales > Pinaceae > Picea > Picea sitchensis. The sequence continues at coordinate 167,607 of SNQJ01S0002359.1, forward strand.
CACAATATTGTGGAACTGGAACCAATCACATTCCAGGAGGACTAGTGCCATTGGAAAGGTTGTTTGACAGTAATGATGTTTCCAGAGGAGATTCCATGAAGAATCAAGAAGAAGAGATAACATATTGCAATATTGGGACCACTGAGAATCCCAAGATCATCAAGATGTCCAAAGCATTGGATGCGGAACAAAGGAACAGGTATGTCAATCTCATCAAAAAGTTTGCTGATACTTTTGCATGGTCATATGAGGATTTAAAGACATTTGACACTGACATCATCCAACACAAGATCCCTCTGAAGGCTGGCTCCAAGACATTTAGACAAAAGATTCATCAATTTAATCACATGCTGATGTCCATAATTGAGAAAGAGCTTAAACGAATACTGGATGAAAGGATTATTGTACCATTGAGGTACTCAAACTGGGTGGCCAACTTGGTACGTGGTAGAAAGAAAAATGGGGAGATACGCTTGTGTGTTGATTTCCGAAATCTCAACAAGTGTTATCTAAAGGACAATTACCCCCTCCCCAATATGGATCATATTTTACAGAGGTTGGTAGGTTCCCACAAAATTTCCTTGTTAGATGGATACTCTGGTTATAACCAGATAGCGGTGTGTGAAGAGGACAAAGAAAAAACAACATTCACCACCCCATGGGGAACATTCATGTACGACAAGATACATTTTGGGCAGATGAACATAGGGGACACTTTTCAGAGGGCCATGGAAATAACTTTTGTGGGGGAAAAAGACAAATTTGTGGTTATATATTTTGATGACATCACCATTTTCTCCAAGTCCGATGATGAACATTTGCAACATCTAGAGCAGTTTTTTCGGACATGTAGGAGATACAAAATATATCTGAATCCGAGGAAGTCCCACTTTTCCATGCCATAAGGAAATCTCCTGGGCCACATCATATTAGCATGAGGTATAAAAATTGACCTGAAGTGAGTTTATTCCATCCAAGAGATCAAAATCCCAATAAATAAAAAGGCTATCTAGTCTTTCATTGATCCAGATTATTTTCGGCACGAAATGAGAGCGGAGATATAATAAATAAATGCACAGAGATATTGCATATATTCAATAATATAACATAAATGTATCAGAGATGCAACCATAAAAACAGATATACAGTAATACATGATTTCTATTAATCAAAGAAATGTATAGAGACTGTAAAAATATAGAGTGAAAGACTCACTAGAATGGTAGCAGCTTATCTCTGAGAAGAGATGTGATGGCTACTCACATTCACAAGAAGATCATTACAATGAGGATCTAGAGGCCTTTTTACAATAAACAGGAATGCCAAAAGTCCTATACATCCCAAAAACTAACCCTAGGAGATGAAGCGCCAAAGGTCATGTGGGCCCCATTTGGGTAAGTTAGTACATCAACTTCCCGGGGTCGTAACTTTTGCATACGATCTTCGTTTTAGGCATATGATAGCTCATTGGAAAGGTATCATCGAGGAGATTCATTTTGGGGGATCAATTATGCCTTTGACTATAATTGAGAACCTTGACCTCGAAAAACCTTCATTTAGGCCCTCAAAATGGCCCCGGAAGTTAAAATCTGCTAAAAATAATAAATTGCCAAAATTACTAGAAAACTATTTTGAGCCAGTCGAAAAAGGTGCGTGGCCACCAATATCCACCTAGATCAATCCTCCCTCCTTAGGAAGAAATGGTCTCCATTGCGTTGAGTTCCCAGGGGAGAGGGAAAAGCGTTTGCTGGATCTGCATCTGGGTGAGCTACTTGTATTGCTGGAGACGTCGCGCTGCTTAGTTTGGGGAAGTATGTCATGAACCTGTTGAAGTTAAGGCTGTTCAATAAGTCGAGCTACATGAGAGGAAGGTGTGCAGAAGGAATCTTTGTGCTTTGTTTCAACCTTGTTGACCTTCTTCTGTTGGATATAAGGTGCAGGGGGCGAAACTGTAGTGGTTGCAATGTCCTTTTGTTCCCCTTTTGAACAGATTGTGAAGAAGCTAAATTTTGCAGTATGAGATACTACCTTGCGAGACTTTTTAGGTGGAACAATAGTTGGAAATACCTCTGGTATTCTATAGAGATGACCCCCCAAAGTAACAATGACACTACGGGGTTGAGACTCATAAACAACATGGCGCTTCCACATATATGGTTGGCCCAAGAGAACATCACAGACATCCAATGGGGCAACATCACATAATACCTCGTCCTTGAAGGGCTCGATGCCGTATGAAAATTGACATTGCTGGCTGACACGAAGATCTCGTCCTTGGTGAAGCCACCTGATGTTGTATGGCTATGGGTGTGGTGTTGTCGACAATCCCAATTGTTTGATGACCTCTGCTGAGATGAGGTTCTTCTGGCTTCCGCTATCAACAATAAAATGCAGCGGGGTCCCCTTCACCCACATCTATGAATGAAAAAGGCGCTCCCCCTCTTCGGGATCTGTTGGTTCTTCTGGTTGAATTGATGCGGTTGCGACAATAGCAGTGGGGTCTGTGTTAATGATCTGTCCCTTACCAGTGTTTTCAGAATCAGATTTTGAATCAAGTTTCGGCTCCTTGTCTTTGATCTCGGACACCAATGACTATTTTGAGTGACATTCATCGGTGTTGTGCCAGGGGATTTTGTGGAAATTGCACCATCTTCTGGTGTCCTTCTTTGTCTTCCCGTGACCCTTCTTTACCTGTGTCTTGGACTAGTTTTCGGGAAACTGTTTGTGAGTTTCGTCTTTGTCATACTTTGGTTGTTGTGGATTTGCAGACCCGAACTCCCATTTATTTTGGTTCTTAAATTTCTGCTCAATTTTAACAACATATCTATAAGCAGCACCGAGTGATGAGATGTCCAAAAAATCCATTTCAGTCTGGATGTATCTGTGTAGAGCCCCATGGTATTTCATAACCAAATGTTGCTCAGAGTCTTTGATACCCAGCTTGGTGCGCAAGGTATGGAAGGTATTGGTGAACTCCAGAACTGTTTGGCCCCTCTCTTGCCGCAGTGTGGTCCATCTCATGTACTGGTCCTCAGAGTTGCCAATAGGGTAATACTGTTCCTTTACCGCATCCACAAAAAATTCCCAAGTGGGATTGGCCCCATATATTCCAGACTCCTCTGTGGAACTTTTCTCCCAGTAAATTTCCCACCAATGTTTGACATGAGGGAGATATTTAAGGAGTGTGAAGGTGATCTTTTCTTTGTCGGAAAAATTGTGAACAGAGAAATAACCTTCTAGTAGAGTTAACCATTTTTCTAGGGCTTCTGCATCTATCTGTCCTTCAAATACAAGAATATCAAAGTTAACTTGTACCTTGAAAGGCAAGGTGCCTCCAAAGTGGCCGCTTGATGAAGATGTGCTTGATGCTATCGACAGGCATTGAAGGATGTGGGCAAAATTATCCATCATTTCGTCCCTCTGTCGCGTGAGAGCTTGCTCAAGCAACAGATTAATAGGATCGTCTGCTTCGTCGTTTTTCTTTTCTTTCGCCATTGAGGGTTTCTTGGGTGTGCGAGAGCGACTGTATTCAATATAGACAAGCTCAAGACCCAACTTTCTATACTCGGACCTCGTCGGGGACATGCACTAAAAAAACGATCAAGAGCAGCCTGCTCTGATACCACTGATCCGGATTATTTTCGGCACAAAATGAGAGTAGAGATATAATAAATAAATGCACAGAGATATTGCAAATATTCAATAATATAACATAAATGTATCATATATGCAACCATAAACACATATATACAGTAATACATGATTTATATTAATCAAAGAAATGTACAAAGACTGTAAAAATACAGAGTGAAAGACTCGCTAGAATGGTGGCAGCTTATCTCTGAGAAGAGATGTGACGACTACTCGCATTCACAAGAAGATCATTACAATGAGATTCTAGAGGCATTTTTACAATAAATAGGAATGCCAAAATTCCTAGAAATCCCAAAACCTAACCCTAGGAGATGAAGCGCCAAAGATCATGTGGGCCCCGTTTGGGTAAGTTAGTACATCAACTTCCCGGGGTCGTAACTTTTGCATACGATCTCCGTTTTAGGCGTATGATAGATAGTTGGAAAGGTATCACTGAGGAGATTCATTTTGGGGGATCAATTATTCATTTAGCTATCATTGAGAACCTCAATCTCGAAAAACCTTCATTTAGGCCCTCAAAATGGCCCCCAAAGTTAAAACCTACTAAAAATAGTAAATTGCCAAAATTGCCAGAAAACTGTTTTGAGCCAGTTGGAAAAGGTGGGTGGCCACCGATATCCACCTGGATCATTCATTGGCAATATAAACTTCCTAAGGCGCTTTGTGCAAAATTTCGTCGAAATCATGAAGCCTATCACTAACATGTTGAAGAAAGACGCTGTGATAAAATGGTCACTAGAGGAAAAATCAACATTCCAAAGGATCAATCGGGCTTTAGTTGAAGCCCCTGTATTATCCAGCCCTGACTATGCCAAATATTTCTTCATCTTCTATTTCGCTTATGAGGAAACCATTGTTGTTGTACTACTGCAAAAAAATGGAGAAGGGAATGAACAACCCATAGCCTTTTTTAGCAAATCCCTCCGAGATGCTGAGATGAAGTATGATATATTAGAAAATCAAGCTTATGCACTGGTCAAAGTAATCAAGGCCTTCAGGATATATGTGTTACAGTCTACCATAACAACCTTTGTTCCTAGTAGCAGTGTCAAAGAGATTCTGGTCTAGCTAGACAGTGAGGGGAAAAGAGGGAAGTGGATTGTCAAACTATTGGAGTATGACTTGCACATAAAACCCACCAAGATGATCAAGGGAAAAGGACTTGCCAAGTTGTTATCATAATCAAACTGTATGGTGCTATAATTACATCAAATCTTCACCCAATCAGACGCACCCATCATACAACCTAGACAAGACAACATAAAGGTATTTGAAAATTACTCCTCTTCACCTTGGTATAGAAACATCATTTATTTTCTGTAGCATCTTGAATGTCCACCAGATGTGAAGAATACAAAGGCCAAGTCTCTCAAATTGAAGGCTATCAAATTCTACATTTCAATCCATAACTTGTATTGGAGAGATCATGTTGGCATCATGTTAATATTCCTTGATGAAAATGAAGCCAAACAATGACAATAGAAATGGATAGAGGATTATGTGAAGGACACTATCATTGGAAGGCCACAACTCTCAATATATTAAGGGAAGGGTACTACTGGCCCACCCTTTTCTCTGATATATTTACTTATGTTAGGGCCTGTAATGAATGTTAGAAATTTGCAAGAAAACAAAAGCTACTATTACTACCCATAAAACCTATCACTGCCAGTGGTCCATTTCAACAATGGGGGTTAAAATTCATAGGTGATATAAATCCATCTTCCAGTGGGCAACACAAGTGGATTATCATTTCCATTGACTATTTCACCAAGTGGATCGAGGTTGTGCCCACTAGGAATACCACTCAAGGTGATCATGAATTTCCTAGAAACCAATATTTTTTCCAGATTCGGATGCCCCAGCAAGATTATAACAGACAATGCCCAATCATTCAAGTCCAAAGCCATGATTTCCTTATGTTTTAGTCATAACATTTCCTTGACACATTCCATGCCTTATTACCCTCAGGAGAATGGTCTGGCACAATCATCAAACAAAACTCTCATTAGGATTATCAAGAAATTGTTGACCGAAAAAAGAAATCTTGGGACTCTAAACTCAAGTATGCTTTGTGGGTGACATAATCAACACCAAGAAGTCTTTGGGAACCTCATCATTTCATCTTGTATATGGTGTAGACGTTGTTTTTCCCACCCAACTTGGTATAGCAGTCGTAAAATTCTTACAGGAAGAGATTGAGGAGCCAAATGACATCCAAAGGAGAATGTTCCAGATTATAAAGGTTCAACAAAAGAGAGAAGCAATGGATCAAAGGAATGAAGCATACCAGAGAAATATCAAATTAGCCTTTGAAAAGAAAACCAAGAAGGAGATATTTCAAGAAGGTGACTCGGTCTTGAGGTGGGATGCCAGAAGGGATGAAAATTCCAAGCACAGTAATTTCGATAACCTCTGGTTTGGCCCTTTTAAAGTGGTTGAGGTAAAGGACATTAACACATTTATCTTACACAATATAGATGATACAGAGATCTTCGGAGGCCCAGTAAATGGAAGCTTCTGTTGATACTGAGAGGGGGGTGAATCAGTATCAAGTACAATTTAAAACCTTTTTCAACTTATACTTAAACC
>SNQJ01S0002359.1:183606-200777 GCA_010110895.2 Picea sitchensis
TATTTTATTTATGTCGGCTTTAGGCCATTAGTTGTAATTATACCTCCTAATCTCCTATATATACCAAGGAGACATTTTCATTTTGAATCATCTTGTACTTGAACATTTAAGTGGGGCAAAAGGAGGTTGCCCCCTCAAAGAGGGTTATTATCTGAAATTATCTCTTTTTCAAGGCGTTGAGTACTTTTTCTGAGGTTTTTCTATGCTATACTGATATTTGGTTCTTAACAGATACTTCATCCCTTGCAGGTTGTTATAGGTTTCTTACGTCGCTTGTTTGGTGGCCCTGCGCACTATCGTGTGAATCAACTTCCATGATGGACATCATTGGGGCCTTTGTTTCTTCCTCGATCAATGTGGCACTCACTGGTGCATCCTGCGAGGAGGAAATTGCGTCGACATCGACAATTCCCTCTATTTGGTCCATTTCTTGCTCGACCTCTGCGGTTTTGTGCGGTTCTCTAAGGATGCTTCTGGTTTTCCTTGCATTTTGGCTTGGTGAGCCAATATTTGGTGTTTCCATAATGGGTACTGGTTTCTTTTGTTGAATAGATTTCGAATGGTTTTCATTGTTCCCTCGCTTGTTCTCTTATTGTTACGAGGGAAAAACTCTCTATGGCTAGGGTAAACCACAACAGACGGAAATGACTGCAGAAATCAACTCTATCCCCAAATATGTTATATAAATCAATATGCTAGCGAGATAAGATAAAAGGCCTACCTCTTCCAGATGTTTGATGAAGTCCATCATTGAGCACTTTGACCCATAGCTATATACCTGCAACTAGTTCTCAACAACCAATCAAAGCAAGCATATGGTGATAATATAAGAGGTTAGCACATTAGATAGCATAATCCATTAATATACATAACAAATACGCCCATGGATAATAATTCAAATACTTTCGAGATATCAATTGAATAGGAAAAGAGTATTTCTATTAATATATGATCAACAGAAGTAAGAAAGTTACAAACTTCTATGTCGGCATGGTTCAGAACCGAGAAACTAAGTTCCTTCCAGCTGGGCCTCCACCACTTCAATCCTCCACCAAAGGAAAGCTCATAGAAGAGAGACAATGAGGTTCTCAATCAATAAGGGAAGAGTTTGGGGGTTGAACACTGTGTTCATACTTAAAGGACAAAGGAATGCAGACTCAATATGAAGTAAATAATTTCTCCAGAGTACCTTTTCTCTCAAAGTTGAATTCTTTCTCTTTTTTTCCATAGCTCGGAATTGGCCCATTTATAGCCTTCAAATGGAACTAAAGGGTCGAGTCGGAACATTTACAGTATATGGAGGGCCAAGGATCATAGATCTCCTATCATGACATGGAAACCCAACTCCACTTTTCATTTTTGGGCACAAATCCTGATGTACGCGAGTTGTAGTGGAGCAGCCTGTGTATACGCATATTGTATAGTAGGCAAGGTGTGTATATGTGGAAAAAAATGTATTTTTAGCTCTGGAACTTGCAAAAAGGGATGAAAACTCTGCATGGGGAAATGGAAAAAGACCTTCTGTGAAAGATTGCATGGGGTGACGAAAATATTTCTATAACAGATTCCCCCTAATGTGTGAGGTCAGAGGAGTATTTGTGATGGTTTAAATACATTATAAACAACCCATAAGTGGAGTGATGGGGAACCAGCTGACATAACTAGTTTCTCATTACATTCTACATTGACTTTGCATACATGGCTGCCAATTGACTTACAATACAGATCCATGTGAAAATATACCAAACAAGTGTATGTGGCCATGAATAGGAAAATACAAATGTGGTTACATGCCCAAGCCTGTCATAGTCACGAACAAGGCCCAGTAGAACCTATCTCAAAACCAATCTGAAGATATATGTATACAATGGAGTACAATCCGACCTCCCATGATCACTGAAGTCATATAGGTACTGGTCCAATGAAAAGGAAGCAACAACTCGGGAAAGTTGCGGACACATACTGATGTCTTCAAGTCTTCTACATGATCCGCCAAGGGTGCAAGTATACATCATGTGAATAAAGGATTTTAGGTCGAACACAATGAGACATTGTTTGATTACCGATCATTGAGGTATATCGTTAACAAATGCAAGACAACCTATCGATAATGAAAGTAGGTATCAAGGAACCGAGTACATTCTTACAAGTGTGAATAAAGGAGTCAGTGTCGAACACCTAAAGAATCCATCAATCAGGAGACATTGATGTATCCCCAACTGTCGATGGCGAGAGAACATGCCACTAATGACTGCAAGACTCAAGGTACTCATAAGACTCTAGTTCGCGTTTCTAGAATAGATGAGTTGAATTTGATGGAAGGAGACTCGTTGAAAGGAGAGAATTAAGGAATCTCTCATCATTCAGCATGAGGTACAAAGCAGGTTCTTCGTGATTTGGAGTAAATCGGACGAAGAACGTGTTCACGAACCAATGACCCTGTGTGTCTTCCGCATGTGCCAAGTGCAAGAGGTACACTATTATCGGACTAATCAGTAAGTGTGGACACAAACAGATCTTCCTGGTTTCACCAGAAAACTAGAAAAAAACAAGACAGGATATAAAACTTTCCCTAAGTTTAAATTATCAAGCATATTAACTAACAAGAGATAAATGACATATTTTTTAAATTTCATTTGTCCTCGCTAGTGGCATCCTCGCTCTGTTCCAAGGCTTATGGGATGATGAACCTGTAAAAAAGACACAAGCCAACGAAGTGAAAGAAACAACGTATACTCAACAAAACCTATGTATGTGATCAAGGAGTCATACAATAAAATAAGACCAATTTTATGGGAAAGAAATATATCATTGTATTAAAGATATGAAAAGGAGAATACATCCAATGCCTTGATGTTGTAAGGTCCCTTCCAACAGTTCCTTACTCCCCACACACTTCTTCTCCATGGATTTTGAGATCAACAATCTATCTTGACAAAGCAAATCTCAAAGCCAACATACAAGCTCCAAAAGCTCCAAGCCACAAAACTCAAGAACTTTCCAACTCCAAAAGCTAGCCAACTAACTTTTCCCATGAGACCCCTCTCCTTTTATAGGATGAAAACGATAGGGTGAGGAGGTTATGATGATCCCATGAGATCAAGTATGTGACTCATATCCAAACCGATCGGAGGCCACCTCACCCTCGAAGCTTCTTTTTCTAGAACTTTCGATAAATTCCTCTTTTTCCTTCTTACGAAAATTGTCGCACCCTTAACACTGAGAAAACTGCGACAACGTTAGATACCACTGTGGTGAAACCTACAAAGATACTATATATTCACACCCTTAACACTAAGAAAGGTGTGACAATCCTTTTTTCTAAGGTTTTTTATAAAGGAAAAGTATAATTTCATTTCTCTGGGAAAATGTATCTTCATTCTTCTTCAGGGATTAAGGCCATTGATCATTTTAGATACAAAGGATAGGTTTACATCATTAACGGTCATAGGGGTGACAAAAATAATGTGTAACAGAGAGCCCCCCAAAGTATGAAGTTAGAACAGAGTGATAGTTGAAATACTTTGTCGAGTGTGTGTAGGGAACAAGGAACATGTCGGTCAAAAACCTGCCAACAAACAAGGAAATACAGTACAATAATATATCATCACTGAGGTATGGATTCCCATACTCATAATACAAATGAATCAAATATAAATGTCGACATGCAAATGTCCATGTCAAGTAATACAGGTCATGGCCACCAAACATACATTGTGGATCCATGCCATTATGACTCAAATTATAACATAGCCACCAAAAATACACTATGGATCTATGTGTTAAAGACTCAAATTTGAACATATGCACGAGACATACATTGTGGATATATGCAACAATACAATCTAAATATACACCAATGCAACCTGAATCTATCAAAAAAGATCCAGGTTCATCTTCTCCATCACTCTATAGTACGAATCTAACCATTTGAATACATGTGCTAATGTCGAACATGGTGGAAACCACTTGATTATCGGTCATTAGTGAATATCGTTAACAAGTGCGAGGGAAATCACCATTAATGACAATGAATCCCAAGGTACACTAGTACAATCCAACGGGTGTGAATTTATGAGATGAAGTCGAACACTCAGAGGGATCTCCTGATTAGGGGTCAATAATGAAAACCCACTGTCGAAAGCGAGGAAACCTGTCATTGAGGCATGCAAGTTCCAAGGTACCAATTAGTTTCTAAGTCTAATTCCTGGATAATGAGATGAAGTCGACAAGAAAAGACTCATCATAGGAGGGCCTTAATGTATCCCTAATCAATGACATGAAATGGGTAAAAATATTTGAAGTAGATCAGAGTAACAAGTGATTCGGGACTGACTCAGGGATGGTCGACGCAATAGAAGGCTTAAGGAATGCAGAAATGGTTGACGCAATAGAAGGATTTATGGGTTGAAATTTTCTTTGAACATATTAACGACACGATAATTGTCTTGGAAACACTGACTCAACAAAAGGGATCACAGACCAATTTTTAATCTTACAAATGTTGGACTCACTGACTACACTGAGAGGGGGGGGTGAATAGTGTAGGGTTCATTTTCCCAAAACTTCCCCTTCACAAAACTCATTAGTTAGAAATCACCATTTACTCATTACTTATTGTTGTCATTTATAACCGGTTAAATGTGAACATATATCAGTAATATATCATCAACAAATCATCACAACAAGGAACACAAGATGTGTGTACAATTTTCTTTTTATTACGGACTACAATCCTTGGGATTATCAGCAACAACTAAATAGAGTACAACTCTATAAGAGCACCATCTCTATAATGCAAGACTCAGCTTACACCCTCAACACCAACTGAGATGAGGCAACAATCCTCAACAGATATCAATATGTCAACAGGTACGCGACCTATCGGTAGTGCAGCACGCGTATGTACGTGCCATACCAGTAGTATAGCTCGCATATGTTTACGGGCTATCTGTACTGCAACCTGCGTATCACATCTGAGCAACTAGGTTTTTCTCTTCAATATGAACTCAAATACTCTGCAACCTTCAATCACATTCTCTTTTGTCTTTCACTGTCCAATTTGACCCATAACCAATCACAACACATCCAAGCTCTCCAACAACTTTTTCATGCCTCTCAACCTTACAATATGAATGCTACTCATCATGTATAAGAAACCAGTATACTATAGCAATCATATCAGTATTGAATCATAAGAGTGTTGCTCACTCCATCAACCAACACAAACCAAATCACAACAGCCATACCAAGAATGCCTTAAGCATTCACCACACAACAAGCAAGAGTATCCATCAAGACAACAATGTAAACATACCAGAGTCTCAGTGGCAGATCTGAGCCCATAGAATGCATATCTCGAACCTGCTTCAGTATTCAAGAGTCTGACATCATCTCAACCACAATTTGTCATGACTTCATCCATTGTATGTGCCATGTCCTCATTTAGCCCACGTTTGTATGTGCCCTGGATCACTACAACCCATGTATACCTCAGAAACTAGGGTTTCTGAACTTCTAATACTTTTGTCATCATGATATCAGACTTGTAAAAACTTTGAAGTGTCCATGAGATCCTCCATACACTCTCTCTCTCTCAGAATAGATCTTCAATACATGCTCAAGAGATACACACAAGAGATCTACAAGATACCTTTCACAAGAGACCCTTGCCTCTTATTTATACTCCCCAAGTAGCTTCCTTAGAAGCATCTTATAAGTCACTGAACCCACTTCTAGGTCAGTTAACCCATTTCTAGGTCACTTAACCCATTTCTATGTCACTTAGCCCATTTCTAGGTCACTTAACCTATTTTAAAGTTAACCACTTTCCATAATTAGAAAGTTCTCCATTTAAATATTCCTCCTTGAGTTTGTCACCTCACATTATCATTTAAATAATAATTTCTTCTTTGCAAGCTCTTTGACTTCTTTGACCTTTTGGGGCTTCAAGCCTACATATGAGGGTCCTCCAACTTCGTAAGGCCATAACTCTCAAACCATGAGGAGTTATGTGACATTCCACATACCACCGGAAATGGCATGACAAGCACTATCCATATAGGATAGTTTGACCAACAACTTCACTGATCTTCATCTCATTATTCCACATATAATCATGGGTTCTCCAACCATACTTCTAGGATAAATCAACTGTAAAGCGTCTTCCCATGAGGGCTTTCACCATAAGGGGACCACTTTGGAGTTCATCCATTTGTACACCTTATCAACCATGATAAGACAATAATGATTCATCCAACAATGCATCATATACAAATGAAACCACATCGATCCATCTTCATCTATGCATCATTTATCAATGACAACTCATTGATCCATCTTCATCAATATACTATGATAAGACATGTATACATCAAACCTTTGACCTTTGACATCATTCAATCATATTTTGGCATCAACCAATTCCTTGACATCAATAAATGAATCATCCTTTGGCATCAATCAATCAATCATCCTTTGGCATCAATCAATTACTTTACATAAATCAATCACTTGACATCAATCCTTTGACATCAATTAATTAAACCTTTGGAATCAATGAAAACATGATCCAACAATAAAGGAGTATGATCAAGAGACAAGTGGATTTTCCAACCTAGACACAAAGCGAGTGAAAGGGTGTCATCTTCAAAAGCGACTCTTCCATAGAATACACATTTAGATACATTTCTTTCCCAATTTTTCCCCCACCATTTATGGTGAGTACCTCTTTATTTTTGCACAAGATTGAGGAGGGTAACATATGCTTGAATTGTAAGCTCATCCTTCGGATGAGTCCCTCGAAGTATGTTTAACAAACCCTAGGAAGGAGTGTTTTGTTCCCATATGGTTCTTTCGAGAGAGTCTGAAAAACACTTAAAGGAAACTCAAAAATGCCCTTTTTCGTAAAATAGACTGATGAGACAGAAAAAGAGATAAACTACCACTCAACAGACGTGATTTCTAATACTTTAACGAGCGTGAAAAGAATAAGATCGCTCGGCAATCGTTTCATGTTTAGAGAGTCTGAAAAGAGATTAAAGGGAACTCCATGGGGTTCCTTTTTCGTATAACCTTTACGAGTCCGAAAAAGTGATAAAAGTTTACTCGGTTACATTCTCATGTATTTACGAGCACGAGAAAGAACAAAGACTAAGCTCAGGATTGTTTTCATTTTTACACAAGCTTAAAACAAAACAAAACTATGCTTGGGATAGATTTTATTTTTTCACAAGCTTAAAACTAAACAAAACTATGCTTGGACCTGGTTTCATTTTTACACAAGCTTGAACCAGAGGAAACTATGCTTGAGGTAGGTGGTTTCATTTTTACACAAGCTTGAACCACAGAAAAATATGCTTGAGGCTTCCCAATGCATGGTTCATAGAATCACATGGTTGGTACTTAGCCCCCAGCTTAAGAAGCTAGTGGCTTAACTTCATCATGAAGTCCAGATGTTGTAAGCATTGCCCCCCAAGATTTGTTTCATCCAAAGTCATAGGCGGATGGAATGAAGCTTCAAATACTATATGTAACCAAGTACTTGACTCAATCGAAAAAGGGGGGAAAATCTATTTCATTTTTTAACGAGCTTGCCACAGATAAGAAAAATTATGCTCGAGAATCCAGGTTCGATCCCCAAACTTCTGTTTCATTTTTTAACGATCTTGACATAGAAATAAGAACTATTCTTGTAAACTTTGTTTCATTTTTTAACGAGGTTTCCACAGAGACGAAAAAACTATCCTAACAACTGGTTTCATTTTTTAACGAGATTGAAATCAAAAAACCATGCTCAAAGCTAGCTTCATTTTTAATGAGCTTGAAATCAAAAAACCATGCTCATCTTCTCTTCTTGATCATGGCTTCCAAGAGGACAATGCTCTGAAAGGACACCATTTCAAGGGACAAAACTCGGTCATGACTTCCAAGAGATCTTCACTTGACAAAAGAGCATCGCTCTGGAAAGAACACATGTCGAGGGTCACGACAGGGGTAAGGAGATCAGGCTCTAAAATCCCTATCGAAGAGATCACCATGTCAACTACCAGATCTGAGTCATAAGAGACTGAGCTTATAATGAGAGGTTCATATTCATCGGCAGCTGAAGGTATGGGAGACAACGCCACATAATGGAGTTGTGGTAGGGGCGATATCGTCTACATATACAGACCATATAGGGAGGTCATTGGGTTGACGGTCAAGTCAGGGCCAACAAACGAAAGTTAATCAATAGTCACCACTCTTCCATCATGAGGGAAAGATATCACACGAAAAAGAGTGGACATGATAGCTTTCATGGCATATACATAATCTCGCCCAAGGAGTAAATCAAAATCCATGGGGTCTTGGATTACCATGACGTCAATAAAGATAGTTTTCCCTCCTAAAGTTACGGTAAACTGAGGAAGGATCCCTAAAGGGTGACTGGTTCTTCTGTTAAAATCTAACAGAGTCTGGGTAACTAGAACAAGCTGAGGATAACCCAAAGATTGCCAAGAAATAGAGTACAAAATACTAACAGATGCGCCTTCGTCTATCATCGTCTAAGGAACGTCCTGACCACAAACATGTACGGTAATATTGAAAGGAATGTGAGAGGGAAGACGAGGTCAAGTTAGCGCACCCCAATCAAAAAGGATAACCTCATTACTTGGAGGGGGTTCCATGCGAGAAGGAATAGCCCCCAACACAGTAGTGTCTGTATCAACAAGAAAAATGTGGGAAGTATCGGGTTTACTCTCTAGTGGAAGAGTAGGATCGGTCGATGATGAGATCAGATCGACCACTTGGGTTGCATTCTCCAAGGGGAGAATGGGGTCAACGAATGGAAATGGATCGACCGCTTGGGTTTCACTCTCTAACGGGAGAGTGGGATTGACCGAGGATGGGATCGGATCGACCAATTTGTCAACTAGTTCAATTAAGGATGTAACCATATTGACTACATGACCAACCAGACCAACCGACGAAGGGACCGGATTGATCATTCTATCAACTACAGGTGGGTTAAGAGTAAGGTTGCAGTAAGCAGCCGAAAGTTGAGTTTGGGAAACATTCATGTCTTCCAATAGTTTTGAGGCTTCTTCCATACAAGGGAAAAGGTGAGTTTGATGACTCCTTCCGCATAACATACACGAGAACTTGACTCTACTTTTCTTCTTCCCAACGGTATCCTAACTAGTTGACGGGGGGTTATCAACATGTTGTTAAGACACTGACGACATGGGTTGGCAAGGCCGTGTAGACCATGCTTTTATAACCTTGGATAGACCAGGGCAATCCTTAAGAAGATGGATACCCTTACAAATATTGCAAGGGTACTTGGGCTTATGGGTTGTTTGGGTGATCTTGGCACCATCAACACTCCCAGCACAATTAATAGTAGTTGGTTGCTTTCCAACATGTTTGGAAGTTTTTGGAAGTTTGGACCCTTGCTTATTTTCCTTCTTCTTAATATTCATTTTCTTCTTCTTCTTATTCATCGGGGTACTAGTTTCAAAGATTTCACTTGGCGAAGAAGATGAAATGGAAGAAGACCTTACAGGTGAATAAGGCAAAGAATATCTTACTGGTGAAGAAGTTGAAGGATCAACATGAGGTTGATGTTCTTGGGGGGAAGTGCTTACAACTGAAGCACTAGATGCATTCAGGATTACCTGAGTGGAAAAAAACCATACTGGTAATCCAATTGTGAGACCTGGAAGGCTCAAAGTAGCGATATGATGAGAACCAACGTTTACGTAAGAAGGAAAAACAAAAGGCTCCCCTGGAGCAAGGGTTGCTTCATTGGTCGTTTCGGGAACTGGCGCCATAAAAAAAAAATCCAACCTAGATTTTTCTAGGGAAAATAAACAACACACGCTAAAATTATAGTAAGCTAGCAAGCAAACAAAACCTCCTCACAATAAGCACACTAGTTGGTGATGAAATTCAACGTCGCGGGAACAATGTAAGAAGGGGCTAAGATAGAGCGGATGGAAAAGTTACGTTGATGACCTACTTAATAGACTTACACCCTAGCGCAAGTTCCCACACATAATCGTGGGTATACCCTCCAAGGAGCCTGAGTGAGTTTGTCCAATGTCAATTCCAGGTACCGTGAAGACTTACCCCTCCACAATCAGCTCGTGTAAAGACCCTAAAGAGATATGCCACTAAGGTTACCAATTATGACAATGATGCCTAGGAAAACAGTCGACAATCTGATACACGCACAAAGGCAGGGTATCTAAGCCCGAAATCAACTCGATAAGGTCCCCACAGGATTTTCTTCTCAAGTGACCCCCAATAATATGTACAATATCTACACTAAGACCAACAAAGCAGGGTGAGTAACTCTATCGTCCCTAATGCGACCTCGTGATTAACCCTTGTGTTAGAAGGGCTTCTCGGGACAAAATGTAATAAGTGTATTTACCACTCCCTATCACAAGATTATGCGTTTATTTGATAGCTTTGGAAAGTTATCTTTCACACCTATTCCAAAGCCCTACACCCTAAGCTAATGTAGGTTTTCTACCAGAAAATATAAAAATGTCTAATCAATTTTTATAAGTGCTTTATTTTAAGGTTGTTGTTTACTAAAGAGGAAAATGGCGTGGACTAAATGATGTTTTGACCGACTCTAAACAATGCAAATATTTCACTTCGACGAAAGCTATATTACGAGAAGGAGAAAACGTTTATCATTCCCAGATGCACAATGTCCCAAAATTTTATTAAACTCATCAATATCAAGATCTTCAAGAAATGTATCATTCCCTTTTGACACTTTACTTTTGTATGATTCATATGCTTGGATATTATTACTTCTTTTAATAACATTGTTAGCCTGCAACACTTATTACAATCAACAGTCAATACTCCAAAACAATTGAGTTTTTGGTCCATACATCCCTCACTATATCCTTGATCTTGTACCTCACTGTACTTTCTAATCTTTGATCCCATAATCAGCATCATAGTATGCCTACAAACATCTTTCCTTATATCATCTTTTGAATTAATCCATAACTCCTTAACTTGTTGACCCTGAGAGGTTATAAAATATATCTATTTTGTTGCCTTCATTGCCCACTTGTCCATTGTTTTAAATGGAATCCTTTCAACTTCAAAAATAGTTAATTCCTTGTCTGGTATGAGGATATACAACCATTCACTTATATGATGACTCTCTGTTGCACAATTTTTTCCTTGAACTGTTGAACTTGGCCAGTTGATTCTTATATCTATGTTGTACTCATCTGCATTAGTTTCCCAAGAAATTTCTTGATCTTTAAGTCTTTCTTGTTTTGATGACAAAATTTGTTCATGCTATGCAACTTCATACCCTATGTAAGAGTTATAAAAACTCTTCTTTCTCCACTCCAATATTCGAAACCATCTTGTTGTTTTCTCCCATATTCTTGTTCTTGTATGAAAGCCTAAATATTTACATCTTTAAATCTTTCATGTTTGTCTATATCTGCACAAGCAAACATGTTTCCAAGAGCATTTTTTCCTTCATCCTGTAAATACATTCCACAGTTAAAAATTTAAAATCTGGAATCATATTGAATTTCACATTTATATTCCCCTTCATTATTTATAAAGCTCTCTTTTGGTTCTCATCATGTTGATGTTTTCATGACATAATGATTTTTTCATGTCTCTGTGCTGCTTCATACTGCCCTGTCTTGGAAAAGTTTGTATTATCTTCTTTTTGCTCAGAATATTGATTAAATTTTGAAATGTCTTCCTTACTTTTCCTTCCTTGCACCAGCATTTTGAGTTGTCTTTTCATTTCCACTATATTTATGTTCATTCATCCATCTCCTTGACTCATACTATTATCACTTCCTGGATTGTTTCTCAAAAAAATTCTCAACTCTTTAATTGTTTTCACCTACTCGTGTTCATTAAATTAAATCTGAAAATACAAATCCATTACCTCATCCTTTGCTTGTGTGGTTTCACCATCTTCTGACAATTCATTGTTGTGTGTTGCAAATGTATAGCTTATTTCTTTATTTGTACATTTGTCTTCTTCTCTATTGGTACAAAAAAAATTATATTCCTTAGGCCTCTGTGGTGTATATTCCTCTTCAACTTCAAGTAATTTATTTTTGTCTTCTTGGCTTCTATGCTCCATTGTCTCCTCTAGACTATCTACAATATCTTGAGTTGATTTCTCCTTATCAACTTCCCCCTTGTCATATTTACACTTTTCTTATTGACATTCATAAATCTACAAGATATGCATATTCCTTTCTTTTCCAAACTTCCATATGTCCTTAACCTTTGACAAAACTCTTTCAAATATAGTTAGGTAAACATTTAGCAAAAGAAATATAACCAAACCATTATGCTGTTGAGTTTACTTATTTCTTCATAAGCTTGAATAGTTTCAATCTTAACTCCTCAGTCTCTTGTAGTTTCCCAAATCTCCTCGATGTCTATATGAGGTTCAAGAGCTTCTTTATTACTGTCCTCATGAAACAATGTTGAAATTTTGTATTATGTGGCAATTCCTTGAGACTGTCTATCTTCAGAAGCTTCTATCCCTTGTTGTTTGTCACCAACATAGCTTTGTTATTTTTTCATATTTGCTTACTTTGTAATTCCTTTCTTTTGTTCAACTTCATTCTCTTTCGTACCTGTAAATAAATACTCACACAAACAATTAGTTTGAATTTCATGAGACTCCTTTGTCTCACTTGATGTTACTATCATCCCTTCTTTGTGTTGATCTGATCGCATCATCACCTCATCATCATCCTCTCCTAGGATTGTTCCTTGTTCAGGTTCAAAATAGTGAACTTCTACCTCACACTCAGCTATCTTGAGTGCTTCTACCTTCTTCAAACAAACTTTCAACCTATGTCTCTGCTCTCTTACAATCAATTGTTTAATAGGACATATAGCCTTATTATTCATTATCCAACCACATCTTTGGTTTTCTTCAGATTCGTGTAGCAGTTTTTCCACATAATTGAGTCACGCCTTTAACTCAAGCATTTCCCTGTTAAATTCTTCATCACTCATTCTCTTCTTGCCATCTTCTCTTGCATCTTCTTTCCTTTTATTGTGGCCTTTCTATGAACCATTGTCATTACTATCAATAGGCATATTCATATTTCTTTTTGTGAGCTTTTCCATGTTCACTGTGAGCTACAACCAAAATTACTCCTTCTAACAAGTCTCCTTACCTTGTCACTAAATATCTCATCAAGCTTCTCTCGAGATTGACGATTTGGCATCATTGGTCCTTTCTTGTAGAACCTCTTGAGCAACCTCTACTCATCACATGGCACTTTGCACACTGCTCACACTTTCCTAAGAACTTTCATTATTCTCCACTTTCCAATCTCAGCTGGAAAGAATCTAATGCACCCCTTGTTGTAAGGCTCTATCTGTCATAAGCTTCTATTGTGATATGTGTTCATTGTTACAGCCTTCTAGATGCAATCCTCTGCTATAATACCTTGTTGTTTCTACCTATCATCAAACGCATACACCTCTTACTCAATACCTGCAAGATCTACTTCAAGATCTGGTTCCTAACATTCATTTTTCAGTCTTACACCTTAGATGGAATCAAATTTCCATGTCAACATATAATTTTCCATTGTTATCATTCCAAATCAATTTGAAAAGGTAAAAACCATATTAACTGTTAGATCTCACCAAATTTTAATTTCCAAATATTCTTTGCTTCAACCCCTGTAGGTTTATTTATTGTATCCTTGCTTTATTTTTCACTTGTGTTTATGTCACCTATGATGAATTTAATTCCATAGAAACATTCAAATGAGCAGTTTAATTTTTCTCTGATACCAAAATTGATGACCTTACTAGTCAATTTCCCACAGGTGCAGAGTTATTAGTTGAACTTTATTGTAGCTCCAAGGTCAAGCTTCTCTCGAACTCTTTACACAGGCCCAAAATCCTATTTTGAACAAATTTTTGCAATGCTCTATTATCACACCTAAATTCCAGGCGCTAATATCACCTTTTGTCCATGCGACCAATGGTTGTGACCGACGCTTATCCACTTGAGCGCTTAAACCTTGGTGCTAACTTCTATCACTCTCATTTCATGTGACCATAGTTTATGACCATGAGATTTATTTCCATAAACCAGTATGTAGATGGTCGAACCTATGTTAAACCTATAGCACTTTCAACGTGCAGGTTCACGCTGGTTTGTTGATCAACAATCAATAACAATGATCCAACATTCTGAAAGGTTTGAGGGGCGATATAATGTTCATTGTTGATCTAGATCTCAAATCCAGTCTGGATCGTCGATTCTCATTTAATTATAATCCCATTCACAATGTGGGCCACCACAGAACCCTGAGTACCTCAAAGCCTTGCTTCCACATGTCATCCCCTAAGTGGATCCCCTTACGTCAGCATGAATTTTCTCGTCATTGAGATGTTGGGACTTTTAACACTTCCCAAATACTAGAACTTGTCGATGTCTGTGGTCCACCGTAATGATAACTATTGATCTGATGGTCTAATATCCACCATCCGATCCTCAACAATATTGTAAAGGTTTTATCATATGGGCCATGTCAAAACCTTGAATGGAACCATGTCGAAGAATAAATGGATTCCATGTATTTCAGGCACCGGATTGTGGGGTCTCGGACCTCCTTTTATTAACCTCCTCGTACCTTGTTGATACATGCTAATATTACACCATTGATATGCCACTCCAATCAATGGTCAAATATGAACCTGTGGATCGCCTTCAATATTTTAACGGTATCGATTAAAATTGGATCACCTTAAATCCTATCTTGATCGATGGTGGATCATTATCCTCCATATAACGCTTTTCCTTGCCATTTCACGTGTGCTGGACCTCGGGACCGTAGAATTAATCAAGTGTCAAACGAATGAAAAATCGAAGAGGGACGATGCCCACTATGATATGAGTCGTTGATCTATGTTCTTCGGTCAATCTTGAACGTCCATTCCAATTAAACAAAAACACATGGGAATTTTAATAGGACTTGGTTCAGAGCTGGAACTACTATGTGCTCGATATTTTCTCCTGTAATCACAGAACCTTGTCACTCTGTCTAGATAATTTATACATGTAATTTAATCATTCAAACACAAAGGATGACAATACCACATTATCTGGTCTTTCATTATATCATTGAAGGAAATAAATTACATAGGAAGGTCCATTCCTTCATGGTATCTTGGACCTCTGCAATCCACCCTTTCACACTCAATCTCACACACTCTCTCCCCTCTCTAACCTCTGACTCTTATAAAAGCATTCAATATATTTTCTTTGAGATCTAGAATAGATCACCTCCTAACAAAAATCCTGAGTTATATAAACTAAATCCAAATCTGGAAACGATTCCTAAACTCTAGTAACAACTCGACAACTAGCAAACAAACTCAACCAAAATGACTTCTAGAGACAATTCGAATTATTACAAACTTAAATAAGAAATTAGAGAACCAACTCCCTTGGTAAATGTGGTTTTGACCTATGAGATCAATTCTAAAACTTGTTTTCAAATGCTACTGCATCATACATATATAGTTGATTCATTACAAGGGAAATCGTTTCAGATGATAGGTGCAACCCCCCATTATTGGGATCTGAACATATTACATAAATCATTTCTTAATCAAAACAGAGGATAGGTGTTTTGTTGCTAAAATGGAGAAAGAAAATGATAACAAGATAACATTAAATCCGCTATTTTAGACTTTGACAACAAATTCTCAATATCTTCGCACTAAATATAGTCAATCGGCTGAGTGATTTGTTATCACAATCGTTTGATAATAGATTACTTGTGATAAATGTAGAATATGGAATCTATGCAATTATCCCTTATTCGTATCAAACTCAGATTGACACACATGTGTCTTGAAGGCTGGAAACTGGTTCTACCTTCTTTGTGGATATATCAAGCATCGTAAATAAAGAGAGAGAAAATTATTGAAAGCTATTGAAAGTGGTGCAACAACATTATATGAACTTGTGTCGAAATCATGTACAGATGTAATTACAGTCATGTGGATGGGAGTTGCATCAAATGTGAGATTGCATTTTGAGAATTTAGCATACCAGCAAAAAATTCCTACGGATTTTTCTATGGACACATTCCTTATGAGTTGTGGCCAATGTTTTCATCTTCGGTGGCTTTGGGAAACAATGAAAAATACAGTTTAGACAAATTCTTACCTCAACTTTGCAGTAAAACTATCTCTTGTACTTATTATTGGTTTGACCTCCTATGTCTATATTTACTTTAGTAAGAAACAAATTTCTAGGTAAGTTGGGGGCGCTTTACATGAGGAGAGTTCGGTTCTGAATCTTGTGACACTTCTTGTCAGTAAATTTGAATATGTTACTTTGTTGTATCGCTCAAAACATTTTGAACATGAAAAAAATCTTGTTTGTAATCAGGCTTTTAATGATGCCAGGTAGAAGAGACGTGGATAATGAATTATGTACTTTTGTCTTAATTGCAAAATAGAAATTGCTAATTGGTCAGTTAGAAGAGACATTTAGTCTAGCTCAATTGGTTGGGGTGAAAATTTTTCTCCTCTCTACCCAGGTTCAAGTCTCATCTATTCTACATGTTGTTCATCTATGTGAGTCAATATTATATTCTCAAAATTCATCCTATTCATCAAAGTGGGCATTGAGTTTATGCACTTGTATAGCTATCTGATCCTCATGTTATCTGGGTCAACAACTTTAAAAATGACATGTGGAATAACGATATTTTCTTAACGAATTTTTATTTCATATTATTTTATTGAATGGAGGCAATTCTATCCCATACATGCTTCAGTTCGTTAATTTAAAACGACCCTGACTACTAGAACCGATCATCGAATGAAAGAAAACGAGTAGCAAACAGTCATTGCAAAAGAGGTAAAAAATAACAAGAGAGGTGTTAAGAACCAAATACCAATATAGCATAGAAAAAACCTCAGAAAAAGTACTCAACGCCTTGAAGAAGAGATAATTTCATATAATAAGCCTCTTCGAGCGGGCAACCTCCTTTTACCCCACTTAAATGTTCAAGTACAAGATGATTCAAAATAAAAATGTCTCCTTGGTATATATAGGAGACTAGGAGGTATAATTACAACTAATGGCCTAAAGCCGACATAAATAAAATAACATTACTAAT
>SNQJ01S0002359.1:212334-228159 GCA_010110895.2 Picea sitchensis
GATGATTCAAAATGAAAATGTCTCCTTGGTATATATAGGAGACTAGGAGGTACAATTACAACTAATGGCCTAAAGATGACATAAATAAAATAACATTACTAATATAATATGCCCCAATTAAGGGGTAATGAGCCAATATTAGGTCTTAACAAACTTTCACTATTATATTCGACAGGTATATGCTACCTAGTAGCCTTGTTTCTTTTGTCTTATGTACATAAGACCTTTTATTTCTTTTGTCTTATTTTATTAGTTTGACTTCTTGTTATTTTAATGGCAATATTTAAAATAAAACATAATTTTAAAAAATCATTTTTCTATGTTTATAATATTAACTAGATCTTTTAAATTTATTTACTTTTCATTAAATTGTTTTATTTGGCATTTGTATTATTTATTTCACACTTACATTTTGCTTTAATTTATATTTCATGCACTAAAGCAAAAGTATAAAAATTTATAAAGTTTCAAAATACATAAAAATTAAATATTTGCAAAATCATAAATAAGAGATTCAGTATTAGACTTTTAGGCTTTAGGGTGTAATGTGCTTTCCTTATGGGGATTAAAACTCAGGGTATCATTCTCGCTTATTCCCGTATAGCCTCACGAGAGGTTGAGATGTTGGTATTGAAACATTATTCATCAACATATTTTTGGCGACCATACTAAGGATGGTTCTCTTTTATGTTTTAACTCTTTGAAACTAGTTCCTAGATTCACACCTGATGATCTTATCCTTTTAATGCATGACTACAATTTCCCCTCGAGCTTGACCCTTTAACTGAAATCAAAAATAAGAAGAAAGTATTGCATAAACTTTCACCACTTGTTCTTGCTTTTTTTGTTCTAAGTCCTTCAAGCCCTCTTTTATCCTCTCCATCTTGAAAAACAAGATGTCTAGCTCTAGCCAAACTTCTATTTCTCAGCTGATTGGAAGCATGTATAGTGGTTGTAACCTTACGGTCTCGACTACTAATCTTGGAAAAGTCATATAAAAGTATGGAATTTTCCAATTTGAGGAAGACATGAACAATTACCCGTGGCTTATACCTACACATTTTAAGCTCACTTACCCGGTTAATCCTTCGCCTTAATAGTTCAAGAAGCATTTACCTTTATTTGTAGGTGACAGGATTGTTACAGAGGAAGAGCATATTCGTGCATTATCCAATACTTGTACCATCCTCCAAGTTAATGAAAATGACAGTTACATGCTCTTGTTTAAAAACTCCCTTCAGGATCATGCTACTTCCTTGTTTGCCAACCTACCCAATGAATGCATCTCCATGTGGTCTAAAATTTCTTATTGGTTTACCTCTACTTTTGGACACTTACATAACCCTTATGAGCACCTTAAGAGATTTAATTGATTGCACATGAAGGAGAGTGAAAGTATTCACGCTTTTAACATTAGGTTTATAAAGTTGTATAATTTCATTCCTATGTCCATTCTCCCTACCAACTTGGCTTCCCTCTTGCATTATTATGATCTTCTACCTCCTCTTTATCATTGGCAGTTGGAGGAAAAGAATGTTCGAGACTTGGATCTATCCTTAATCACATTCCTTGAATTTGAAGAGCAATCTCATAGAACAGGTTTTTCCTTTGGTGGTTGTGGTCCGCACAAAGATTCTTCATCTTTAAGACCTGTCATCCGGGATTTACAAATATGCATGCTCTCCCTTGAACATCGATTTTAGAAACAAGCCCACCTTGAGAGATCCTTGGACACTAGGGTATTTATTGTAAATATTAATTGAATCTTTTAAATTCATTTACTTTTCATAAAAAAAATTATGTAGCATTTGTACTATTTATTTCACACTTACTTTTTGCTTTGATTTATATTTCATGCACTTAAGCAAAAGTATAAAAATCTATAAAGTTTCAAAATACATAAAAATTAAATATTTGAAAATCATAAATAAGATATCCATGCTTAGACTCTTAGGATTTAGGGTCTAATGTGCTTTCCTTCTAGGGCTTAAAACCCAGGTTACCATTCTCGTATCTTCCTGTATAGCCTCACGTGAGGTTGAGATGTTGGTATTGAAACATTGTTGCTTTGGAATCAACATATACCACAAGAGGGGAAGAGGAAAGGGGATGCATGGGTAATATGACTTGATCCTTTCATTTGAAGTACAAGCTCCCTTGCCCATTCTTCCTTACAAACATTTTTCGTGTATCTTTGACTCAGGTGATCCTTTGGAGGTTTCCCTATTTTTATTGGGAAGGACACTTTTTCTTATGCAAACTCTTGTGGGAAAAAAAGAAAATTTATTATTCACTCTCATTATGATTTATTTGGACTCTCATCTATTCAAATCAAGAGAACTCTCCTTCTCCTTGATCATGAAGGAAATTGTGGGGAACCATGGTTGTTTATGCATGTAAATGGTGAGAGAACCCCATGCAATCATGGTTGGAAAGAGCATATGGAGGCTAGGGACTAGCTTTGAGATTTAAATTATAAAATGGGATCATAAATCGTGGTTAGAATATCCACAATAGATTAAGTAAACACCACATACCTACAACCCTATTAGTATTTCTCATGGATTGTTTTGGCCAAGTGTTTCTCCTACAATTCATTTGAAGTAGGAAATTTATAACCTTGGAGTCTTTATACCTGCACTAGAAAGGAATAAGATCCCTAAGTGGATATGGAACAAATAAATGGGAGATCTTCCTAGTGTTGTAAAGGAGAAGAGAGTGTCATGGTAGTTGATGGAGAGAATAGGGCCAGGAGTGATAAGTAGTGAGTAAAATAGCTATGTCATGAGGGAGATGGGTTGGGTTGAGTGATATTAGATCTCTATATTAGTTTCCTTCACCTCGAGAGTATCATGGTCTGGATTCATAGTGAAATCCATAGCTGATTCCTATGGTTGGGTGGTGAATCACCTCTTAGTAACATATTTGGTGAATTTTCTTTTGATTACAGATAAATACTCATATGTTTCTTTTTGTGTAATGCTTATGTGTATAATTTGTTGTGTGATTGTATTAATTTAATTGGGTTATGAATGAATTCAAAAAATGCATGGTTATTTCCAATGTTATTTGTTTATGCATATGAATTGGAAACTATATTCTTGTTAGAGGTAGGATTATCCTATAAAATTGTTATTAGAAGAAAGAAGTTTGCATTGAGTGCCCTGATGGCCAAGGAAAGCATTCAAGCACATGATATATTGGTATTAGAATGTATCTTACAACATTGGGGCAGTATGGGAAGTTTATGTGAATTGTTTGAAGAAATTCACAATTTCCTGCCAATTATTTGATAAAATGTCTCAATGAAGATGTATTAATTCTATCAATTTGAATCATCATAGTGATGATCTAATGGATAATATTTAAAGTTTAGGTTAACATTAAGGCACATGGATGGATTATGGAAGTGAATTCCATAGGAATTAATGGGACTCAAGTGCCAGCTAATGAGGGGTTTTTGAACCTATAGCATATCATGTTGATCAGGCATTGAATGCACTACATCCCCATGAAGTTTTTAGAGGGATTTTTTCCTTAAAATAATTGGCATATGGAAGTGATAATGCCAACATCCTGAAAAATTAAAATTAAAATTAGAATTAAAAAAAAAAAAAAAAAAAAAATGGGCCTATTGCATTTGAAGAGGAATGGGTTCACTGGTTGGATATCAAGGCCATTCACTTTCATATTCATTGAATTTCATAAGTGGTCGAAATTTTGAAAGAGCCTCAATGGATTTGTTTCAAATTACTTCGATGGCATTAAGTTCGAATGTGGTTGATGACCCAATACTTAAAAATCTGGTTGAAGAGAATTGATTTTGGAAGAGTAATGATGAGCTTTGTTCTTAAATGGCCTAAAGTGTACAAGTGGTTCAATGGACTGAAGTTTTCTAGAGGGTTGATGGCTTGAAGTCTCTAAATTTTCCATTAGGCAATGGTTTGGAATGGCCAATGGAGTTAAGTTTGAAGTGTGGCCATTGGTTGAATTTTAAAAAGTGGTTGATGGCCAATGAAAAACATGAAAATAGGCTCAATTTCCTTAAGTTCAAAGTGGCATGAATTTTAGAAATGCCTCGAAGTATGAAAGGAGCTTGAAGTCTCAAAAGGGACCAAAATTTGAAATTACCCCAAAGTTCCTAAATGCCTTGAAGGTTGGAAATAGGGTGAATTTTGAATATCATCCAAAGTTTCAAATTAGCCTAAATATTTAAAAGTGGCCTAGTGCCCGAAATATAGAAAAGGATCGATGGAAGACATTTGAAGGAGTCTTGATGAGCTTAACTTAGAATTACACTAAGAGGCCAAAGTTTTGAAGTTTTTCATAGGATAATGTTCAAAATACAACTAACATATTTAAGTTTGAAATACCCTAAAGTGTGAAAAGGGGTCAAAAAGTCCCAATGGTTGAAGCTTGAAATAGGCTCGATGGGTCAATGGTCAAATATTCAAAGCAGCCTAACAACCAATGTTTAAAATTGGCTTGATGGGTTGAAGTTCAAAAATAGGTCAATACATGAAAATGGATCGAAGTTTGAAATCCCCCCAAATCTCATGAAGGGATCAATGCTACATAAGATATCACATTTAAAATAGGTCGATGTTGATTTTGATTTGAAAATAAGGCAATGCTCAGGTTTGGTAAATGTTTCAAAAAGGAATGATGGGGATATGTTTTGAAACTGCGTGAAGTTCTAAATTTGGTCAATGATTGACCTTTTACAATGGCCTTAAGGTTCGAAACACCCCAAAGTTTCAAGGCAGCTAAAGGCTACTCTTTCAAAGTAGCCTGATAGGCATTAGTTTAAAAATGCTCCAAAGTTTTGAAATAGCCCAATGGTTTCAAAGTTTCCCAAAGTTAAAAGGAGGCCCAATGGTTGAGAATGGGCATTATTCCAAAATAAAGGGGCCAATGACTTGTATTGTAAAATGGCCCGATGAAGTTACTTCCAAGTGGGTTGATGAACCCTTAATTATTTTGAAGTGTCTCAATGTTCAAAATGATCCCAATATTTGAAAAAGGTCAATGGCCTATGAACATGTTACACGAAAAGGATGACAAGATAAAAAAATGGAAAATATACAATCACAATAAAAGTTTGGAACCAAACTCTTATTCATGTTAAACTAAGCATACAAACTCAAATGAAGTTGAAGTTTCAAGTGGAATCTTATGGAGACAATATCAATAAAAATATCATTTATCTCAGGCTTGCAAATTTGACACCAAATTCCCAAAAATTGGCTAAATGCAATTTTCAAAGGATGACATAGTACTTTCTACTAGCATCCCTATTCATGATAAAATTTGGATAAAAAGTGTTGATGTTTGGACAACATCGGGAAGTTCTTCCATATCCAATGGTTGAGAATGGGCATTATTCCAAAATAAAGGGGCCAATGACTTGTATTGTAAAATGGCCCGATGAAGTTACTTCCAAGTGGGTTGATGAACCCTTAATTATTTTGAAGTGTCTCAATGTTCAAAATGATCCCAATATTTGAAAAAGGTCAATGGCCTATGAACATGTTACACCTAGTGATGACAAGATAAAAAAAATGGAATATATAACAAAAATAAAAGTTTGGAACCAAACTCTTATTCATGTTAAACTAAGCATACAAACTCAAATGAAGTTGAAGTTTCAAGTGGAATCTTATGGAGACAATATCAATAAAAATATCATTTATCTCAGGCTTGCAAATTTGACACCAAATTCCCAAAAATTGGCTAAATGCAATTTTCAAAGGATGACATAGTACTTTCTACTAGCATCCCTATTCATGATAAAATTTGGATAAAAAGTGTTGATGTTTGGACAACATCTAGAAAGTTCTTCCATGATATTAATAATATGTGTGTGTGTGTGTGTGTGTGTGTGTGTGTGTGTGTGTGTGTGTGTGTGTGTGTGTGTGTGTGTGTGTAATATCATATAATATATGACATGATATTTATAATACAAGGTATAAATATATATAATAAATAAGTAGTTATTTATTGTCCAAGGGACGCATCCTTTCATGGATGGTCACCATATGTTCTCTATATATGGAACTCTCATTGTAATAATACAACAATATGTCGTAATCATTTTGTCTTAGAATTTTCTACTGTACTTGTGTCTATGTGCATGGTTATTCTTCTTGTGATCTTGGTTATTATTGTTGTTATTGTTCATGGTTTATGCTTCAATTCATGTAAATTTGTAAACAAACTGAGTGTAATTGAATAGTATTAAACTCCAACATGGTATCAGAGCAGCGTTCTTGAAATAAGACTATTGCATAGGCGTTGACCTTCTACAACAACTCTCTGTACCTTTCCTGCAATTCGTTGTTTTGTTGCAGCTGCAACTCGGGTTAAGGTTTATGCACTCTTCCAGTAACCATGGTGATTCATATTTTGGTGGAAGATAAGCTTGATGGAACAACCAAATTTAGTTATTGGAAATCTATATTGTTCATCACTCTAGAAGAGAGTGACCTAATGAAGTACATAAAAGAAGTTGTACCAGAATCAGTTGATGATACATAAAAGTCTCAATGGAGGAAGAGTGATGCAAAAGAAAGAAAGATCGTCATCTATTATGTGAGACACCATTTAATCCCTCACATATCCAACTTGAATACAGCTAAGAAAATGTACGATTCCTTGAAGAAGTTGTTTGAGAGAAACCACACCAACAAAGCACTTTCCTTAAGACACCAGCTTCAAAATCTCAAGATGACGAAGTCAGATATAGTTTCCACCTTCTTCATGAATATTTCAAAGATCAGATATCAGTTGGGTATTATTAGTGAAATCATCTCTGACAGATAACTTGTCATGATTACCCTTAATGGTCTTCCAATCCATTAAGATCCATTCATTCAAAGTATCAATGGGAGATCCAAATTTCCCAAGTTTGATTGTTTATGGGAAGATTGTACTCAGGAGGAGACCAGACTTGCAGCTAGAGGCGTGCAATGTTCCCATCATGATGAAAATAAATCCATTGATACTCATGCAAGGAAAGGAAAACAAAAAAGAAGATGTTTTTACTAAACATTTAAAGGAAGGAAGTTAGAACCATATTCAGAACACAAAAAGAAGGACATGTCAAAGATTCGGTGCTTCAGATGTGACAAGTATGGAAACTATGTGAAAAATTGCCCTACATTGAAGAAAGGAAAACATCATGCTTCCACTGCTAATGTTGATTCAGAACCACCTCATAGGAAGTCAAGGAATGAAGCATGGATGATGAAGTTTTATTCTTCATTTCATCCCTCTCAGGTATGGTTCCTACTAGTAATGATATTTGGTTGATTGACAATGGTGCTTCCAGAAATATGACTGGATACAGAGAGCACCTTAGAGATCTAATAGAGAAAGAATTGTGTTTGCATGTTGTACTTGTTGATGATGCCAAATATAATGTGAAGGAAGTTGGATCCACTTCCTTACAATTATATTATGGCACCCCACTCCATTTGAGTGATGTATTATTTGTACATGGGATGAGAAGGAACCTTGTCTCTATTTCATCCTTAGAGAACACAGGCTACAAGGTTTATTTATCTAATGGAAATGTTCTTGCATGGAACAAGAACTCTAGTATGGATTTTTCTTGGGTGTTTGGTGTTTGAGAGGATAGATTGTACAGATTGATTGTCTGACCAGTTCAGGTCTTGATACATGAGTCTATTAGTTTGATCAAACTATGGCATTGGAGACTTTCTCATTTACAATATACATCTCTTCCAATGATCCATGTTGAACACAATGGAATTTGCAGACTTTGTTCTCTTGGAAAGAATGCCAAGGGGTCCTTTCCGAGCAGTGACAGCAGATCCAAGGGGATCTTAGACTTGGTTCATACAGATTTATGTGGACCCATGACAGTTTCTTCCTTGAGTGGATACCTATACTATGTGATCTTCATCGATGACCACTCTCAGAAGACTTGGATTTACTTCTTGAAGACCAAGGATGGAGTCCTTGCTAGATTTCAGGAGTACAAAGCATAGGTCGAAAACCTAATCAGAAAGAAGATCAAAGTGATAAGATCAGATAATGGAGGATAATACACCTCCCATAATTTCAATGATTTCTGCATTGAGGCAGGGATAAAGAGGGAGTACATTGTTCCTTACAACCCTCAACAAAATGGGGTCGCAAAGAGTAAGAATAGATCTATCGTTGAGGCATTCAAGGTGATGATTCATGATCAGAATTTACCTATGTTTATGTGGGAAGAAGTATCCATGACTACAGTGTATATTCAGAACAGAAGTCCTCATAAGACTTTGATGAACATGACTCCTGAGGAGGCCTCCACCGAAGTGAAGCCTGAGGTTGGACTCTTCAGGATATTTGAGTGTCCAGTATACATTCATGTACCTAAGGATAAAAGGACCAAGATAGAACCTTCAGGAAGAAAGGTTACATTTGTGGGGTACAATGAGTCTTCGAAGGCATGTTGGATCTACATCCCTGGTAAGAGACAGATTGAGGTGAGTAGAGATGTTACCTTTGAGGAGGAGGTAGCCTTCAGGATATCTAGAGGATCTCACATGGAGATTGATAGTGAGAGACAGGAAGAGATGGTGCCTTCTCCCCCTCACCCTCCAGCAGTTCAAAGGGACATAGTTGAGCCTATTGATCCAACTGATCTCGTTGATCATGTAGCTCCAGTTGATGTTCCAAGAGATATTGTAGTAGGTCAGAAGAGACCTACATGGGCTCATCAGAATCTACAGGAGGCAGAAGGACATGCAGCTCTTTGTGGTACCTTCCGAGAGAGAAAGAGACATTAGAGATATGTGTTTTATGCTGCAGATATGAGCCACATCATTGATTTTGAGCCTTCCTATTATGAGGAGGCATCTAGTCAACGAGTATGGAGAGATGTGATGATGGAGGAGTATCAATCCATCATGAAGAATGATGTGTGGGATATTATTCCAAGACCTGAGGGGAATTCTATAGTGACTTCCAGGTGGATCTATAAGATTAAACACACATCTAACTGGATCATCGAGAAGCACAAAATAATATTTTTCGTTATAGGATTCTCTCATATGGAAGGAATATATTATGAGGATATGTTTGCTCCTATTGCTCGATACACATCTATCTGGACAATTATTTCCCTTGCAGCATCCATGGGTTGGAGACTACATCATATGGATGTGAAGACAGCCTTTCTCAATGGAGAGATTGAGGAAGAAGTATACATCGAGCATCCATATGGTTTCATGATACGTGAGAGTGAGTCTCATATGTACAGGTTGAAGAAGGCCATGTATGGACTCAAGAAGGCACCTCAAGATTGGTATGTGAGGATTGATGGACACCTAATGAGTTTGGGCTTCATCAAAAGTGTTGTTGATTCGAACCTGTACTACAAGACTGTTAATGGTGAGTCCCTAATTTTGGTCCTCTACGTTGATGATTTATTCCTCACCGGTACAGAGAGTATTATTGTTGAATGTAAGTATGTGTTGGCCTTTGAATTTTAGATGAAGGACCTTGGTATGATGCACTACTCTTGGGACTATAGGTGTGGGAGAGAACTAATGAGATATTCCTAAGTCAAGGGAAGTACACATTTGAGATATTGAAGAAGTTTGGGATGTTGAACTGTAAACCCATGGCTACACCAATGGTGATGAATCTGAAGAAACTAAATGTGTCTTCTTTTGATTCCGACGAGATTGATCCAACCTTGTACAGACATATGATTAGATCATTGATGTATCTAGTTAAAACCAGACCAGATATTTTCTATGCAGTGAGTGCACTTAGCCAGTTTATGATTCAAACAAGACAGACACATTGGATTGTTGTGAAGCATGTGTTGAGATACCTGCGAGGAATAGTTGTACATGGTATGAGATATACTTCCCGTATTGACATGATATTGCAGGGATATACTTACTATGATTGGGAAGGGAGCATAGTGGATAGGAAGATCACCTCTGGGGGTTGCTTCACTATGGGATCTTCCATTGATGAGATCTTCCTAAGTCAAGGGAAGTACACATTTGAGATATTGAAGAAGTTTGGGATGTTGAACTATAAACCCATGGCTATACCAATGGTGATCAATATGAAGAAACTAAATGTGTCTTCTTTCAATTCCAACGAGATTGATCCAACCCTGTACAGACATATGATTGGATCATTGATGTATCTGGTTAAAACCAGACCAGATATTTTCTATGCAGTGAGTGCACTTAGCCAGTTTATGATTCAAACGAGACAGACACATTGGATTGTTGTGAAGCATGTGTTGAAATACCTACGAGGCATAGTTGTACATGGTCTGAGATATACTTCCAGTATTGACATTATATTGCAGGGATATACTGACTATGATTGGGAAGGGAGTGTAGTGGATAGGAAGATCACCTACATGCGTTGCTTCACTTTGGGATCTTCCATGGTTTCCTGGTGTAGATGGAAACATACTTATGTGACTTTGAGCACCGCAGAAGCTGAGTACATTGCATTGAGTGTGGCAGTCTGTGAAGCAGTGTGGCTTTGCAAGCTCCTTGCATATTTATTTGGACATTTTTTGGATTCCACCATTATTCATTGTGATAACTAGAGTTGTGTGAATCTCTCACATAATCCAGTGTTTCATGACAAATTGAAACACATTGAGATCAAGTACCATTACATCTGATACATGGTGCAGAGGAAGGAAGTACTAGTGCGGTACCTTCCTACAGATGAGCAGGTTGTTGATGTTCTTACCAAACCCCTTACTAGGATGAAGTTTGAGTACTTCCATGATAGACTTGGTGTGGTAGAGAATGTCTCCCTCACTGAAAGGGAGTGTTTATGTTTGCATCTTCCTGAGACAATCTCCATATCATACTCCTCTATGACTAATTCGAGTTGATATGTGAGGACACTTATCTGAGAGGGATAAGTGGGTTTGGTCTTATATCCCAACGTCCCTTATGGAGAGAACATGAGGACACGTCAAGGGAGTTTACCTTGATGTCACACACTATGGGGAGTTGACCCTAGTGTTTCTAGAGGGAGTATCCTCTAGAATTCCAGATGGGAGTGCAGTGTGTGACAGACATTCTCCATATCGTACTCCTCTGTGACTGAGTTGGGTTGATCTGTGAGGACACTTATCCGAGAGGGATAAGTTGGTTTAGGTTTATAGCGACACGTCCCTTATGGAGAGCACATGAGGACACGTCAAGGGAGTTGACCTTGACATCACACACTATGGGGAGTTGACCCTAGTGTTTCTAGAGGGAGTATACTATAGAAATCCACATGGGAGTTCCATTTGTGACAGACCTTTTTCTATAATGTCCTGAGTAAGCATCGGGCAGAAATTCTCCTAGATTAAGATACAGACCAAGAGAGATAGGATCCATTTATCACAAAGGTGTACTTGTGGTAAATGGACCCAGGCATAGTTCTTCCTTGATCATGACAAGGAATAATATGGACTTGAGGTGCTTGAGGTGCTTTCCACGTGTCAGTTAGCATCGGGATGAAATTCACTCATAGGGGTGTACCTGTGGTGAACGAACTTGATGTGGTACTTGTCTTAGTCAGGGTTATTTGACAAGGAATGATAAAGATTCAAGATGCTAGATGTTATCACATGCGAACCCAGAGTGAGCCTAGTCTTAGAGAGAGTCAATTGGATCATAGGGAGAGCCGCAGAAGGAGTTTCCCTTTAGTTCAGGTGGGAGAGAAACATCTCCCAAGACTGACTGACAAGTGTCATGATTCTAGGGTGAATTTTGTATACTTCAGAGACAAGCTTTGGCCTGATGAAGAATGTATCCCTCGTTGAGAGGGAGTGTTGATGTTTGGACAACATCGGGAAGACATTCTTCCATATATATATATATATATATATATATATATANAAATTATATTTATAATACAAGGTATAAATATACATAATAAATAAGTAGTTATTTATTATCCAAGGGATGCATCCTTTCATGGATGGTCACGATGTATTCTCTATATATGGAACGCTCATCATTGTAATAATATATCAATATATCGTAATCATTTTGTCTTATCATTTTCTATTGTACGTGTGCCTCTGTGCATGGTTATTCTTCTTGTGATCTTGGTTATTATTGTTGTTATTGTTCATGGTTGCTTTAGTTCATGTAAATTTTTAAATAAACTGAATGTAATTGAACAACATTAAACTCCAACAAGAAGAATTGTGGGCAGGAACAAGAAAACCCAAAAATTGTTTGGTCAAATTGGTTTCTTAGTGAAATTGATAAAATGGGTGGAAAATCCATTAATCTCACTACTACAATACAGGTCTATAGCATTGTTGTTTTATGTCGCCATAGTCTATTTTTTCAAGTTCATTTTTTTTGGTTGGCACACATCGAAATTTTTAAATGTGATTTTGTGTCAAAATTGTGTCGAGATTGTTAAGCTTAACAACGTTGAAAACATTTCAAAAATGGTATTTTTTTCATTTTTTCACTTGCGTCAAGTAGCGTCATGTTTTCATCATATGTGCATTGTCTATATGTTGCTAAAATGTATGTTTTAATCATCATGTTTGAATCAATTATGCATTGGTTGAATCAAGCAAGCATCGTGTTGATAAATGTATAGTGTATTATTTGTTTCATGTTATCATCATAATTGTATATTCGATGTAAAAACTACTTGTTGCAAAATTGTTGTCTCATTTGCACACAACTATGGCGTTATTATTCCAAGGAGTTCCAACTAATCATTGACAAGATTATAGTCTGTAGAACATAATGTGCCCTGAATCGTGGTAGAAATTAGGCAAGCATACATCCTCCTTCTAATCCATATCTTCTCTTCAAATTTTAGGCTAATATACTACATTGAAGAAGAAAAACAACCACCATTCAAGATGCTACTAAAGTACCTAGTATTATCATATACCACTCAGCCTAGATTCTTCCCTATTTGTTTATTTAATTTTGGTGGCATTTGTTGTAGTCCAAAAATCAGAGGGATGTATTCAAGAAGAGATAGCTACATTATAGGAAAAATATTAGGGACACACATGTACTCAAGAAGAAAGAGAAGTATTTGGGAAGGTTAACCAACCGGTTTAGTATTCCTTCTTCACGAGTATTTATACAATAGGAAGATGGTTGGAGTGGTTGTACCCACTCCAACTAATCCTTCTTTAGGCTCACTTTGTACTTCATTACACATATCTTCATATATTCATTATACTAATGTCTACTTTATAATGTATGGTGACAATTACAAGGGCCTAAGAGGCCTCCCAACATCTCCTCCACACTCAAATCCTTGCTCATCCCAAGCAAGTGTGCAACAACGTCTTGGGTCTCTACTTCTGCAAAAGTATCCTTATTGTGCATCAACCATGCACCAGTTTGCATAGGTAAATCACTCGCAACAGCCACCATCTATATAGGAGGATACACATATACAAGGTTTATTGTTACTAGTTTCCAATGGATCTAAATGATTGCATATCACATATCCCAACTCCTCGATCTCCATGCTTTTCATTGTGTCGATTTGTTGGTGGGTGCTTCTGGATACCTCTCTCAATTGCAAAGTCTACTCCTCATAGGAACTGTTGAGGCGCACTCTATTCCAGCTCCAGCGATCTGTCGCTCCTAGGGGCTCTTTTTATGGAATCCACAAGGATATCTAGCATCATCCAATCCTATTGTTTGGTTGATCTAGTGGTCTATATTCCTCTGCATTTATTTATCAATTTGGGGACATAATCTTATGAGGCATAGGCACAATATGTGCAAAATTGATCTTGAAATTGCCTAAAGAATTATGTGTAAGGACTTATACTAAAAATCAAACAATAAAGTGCCAAACTCACATAAATAAATTAGTTCCTTTCATCAAAATCACTTAGATTTGAGTGTCAATTGGTAGGGACTCAGATCACAAGTAAACACTCAGTTGTGATTACTTGTAAACATGCTTTGTTTTAGTCAACTAAGATTTGAGATTAGAAAAGGGGTACTCTTAAATGTGAGTTGAAAGGATGACTTAAATGTAAACTATTATATCAAATGCAATAAAGAAATGCACAAAATAATTACAGACGGTGTTCAAACTCTGAATATATTACGTGATAATTGTTGGTATGGTGCAGTCGATGAAAGACCATTCAATTGTATGATTGTATTTAACATCAATATCAGAAACAATTAAATCACTATACTCAGAGTAATACTGTCTATAAGAAGGAAAATCTTTAATCTACAGAAAATTACAATAGCAAATGTGAATCTACAGGAAATTACAACAACTATTGAAATCTACTGAAAATGAAGGTAATTAATAAAAAGTAATGCTAAAATAAATATGGATATACAACACATAGTAGGGGGGGCTCCTAGCTTATGGGGGGGCTCCTAGCTTATGTTGTTTAGAGAAAACTCAGACTGTGTAAGAAATTTAACTCATCAAATTGTTCATAACTCCTTTATATTCAGCGTCAATCAACAATTACAATATGTCTTGGATGATCATAACAATATTTGCATTCTACAATTGATCCCTCTATACTTTTCTTTGAGGACATATTTAGACAAAAAATTCAACGGGGAGTAAAAGAACCAATTCCCCAATCCTAGAACTAACCAATCAAATCCAATCTAGGTTTTATACATTAAGAAAATTGAAAATCGGTCGCAATAGGAAAATATGGGAAATTTTGTTTTCAAGAAACACTCATATAGCCCACATCATGCAACTTTTGGGGAATTTTCTATTTTTCCACCTAAATGGGCCTATTTTTCACAAAACCCATTTCGTGGAATCTTTGTATTCATCTTCATCATTCCATAAATAACATCTGAATATCACTGCCCAAAAAATGAAGATTACATTATGTTTCTAACAAATTACAGAATTTATAGTTTAGATCTCATATTCAACATGTAGAATAGGAATTCCTCGATCCCTTTGGATGTATCCTTGATATTATGATTGATTGAATCGTATTCCCCACTCACAGTATCGCGTTCTGGATTTTGTGAGCAAGTTGGCATATTTGTAGCTAATTCTGCGAATTTCCTATAATTATCTGTCGGATTTGACCATGCATTGACCATCGGGTGTCGAATGCCATGATAATGGTAAAATATATAAATTACCATCTCTTGGTATCGATGAAGTTCCTCTAGGTGGAAATGTTGGAAGATTGGTTGTTGTCATTGATGTCAACCCTAGTCATGGGTTTTGGACCACAAGATTGATAAAGGTATTTGGACATGAAGGACAATGCACATGCATATACAACACTCATGAATGGATAGTATACATCATGTTGTTTCCAGTGGTATGTGGCACGTCATGTGGATCCTCATGGTTAAGGAGAAATGATTTTTTGAAGATGACAAAGTGAATTGAAGAAGGAAGTACATGTAGGCCCTGAAGATAATTAAAGAAAAGAATTACAAATAAGAAAGTGCCAGGTCAGCCCTAATGTTAAAAGTAAGTGACATAAATGGTATAAATAAACATCATTATACATTCATTTGATACAAGTCGAATTTCAGAGGAAATAAGAAGTAAAGAAGGTCGGATTTCAAGGGAGGATGAAGTCTTTTGGTGATGTTAAGGTATGTTATTTTCAGTTCATCTTACCATTTTTGCTATAACATTTTTTCTAGAATGATTCAGATGGTGAAATTGTTATGGTATTGAGAAGACATATCAAGGTACCTCTGGTAAAAATTTCAGCTCTTGATTCTCTATAATTATGGAGATACACTATGTGGAAGATAGGGTTTGTGACCAGTCCTGAAGCTAGTCAATAAACAGGTGTTCCGGGTAAAA
>SNQJ01S0002359.1:228688-251709 GCA_010110895.2 Picea sitchensis
CATGGTGTATTATGGTGTATTGGTGTAACTCTTATACTATTGTTCATTGCTCATTGGATATAGTTGAATGGTTTAAGTATAAGTTGAAAAAGGTTTTAAATTGTACTTGATACTGATTCACCCCCCTCTCAGTATCAACAGGAAAGTCTCCCTTTGAGCGAGTGGAAGTATGCTAACCTCCAATTCCTGTAATAAGTCATAAAACAGAGTTAATTCTTGTAATAATTGAATGTAGGCGATTTTGTTGCAGAAATAGCTCTTAATACCATTTACAAGAAAAACTAAGAGTTAATCTCAGAAAAACAACTTATTACCTTATTTGATGCTCATTATTCCATTAATTAGGTGAAAATGGGAGAAAGTAGAGGTTTTGAGGTCAAAATTGGAGGTGAATGGGTCTAGTGAAAGGATCAAAACTAGCACCCAACACCTACTATTCATCTTCTTTCGTTGTCATGAAACAGTGGAATGTTCTGCAACTCTTCTACCAAGGGGATCAATCAATTAAAATGTTTGTGTGTTAACATATTGTATTTTAAGGTCTTTTGTGTGTTTTTGTCATCTGATGTCTCTTTATTAAATGCATTTAACCACTACCAAAATGCTTATCATCAATGCTCAATCTTTCATTGCTTTACTACTTTGTTTCTCATCAAACTTGTTTTGAGATGATGAGACCAAACTCCATGTAGGTGTTTTGTACTTGGATTAATAATGCTAGCAGTTGTGGTAGTGGCATAAGAAATGTTATCCAAACTGGATCTATCACAATTTTTGGGCCAACTCACTAAGTTGCACCAAGCTGGATCTATCACAGACTTCATCACTTCATTTGAAAAGTTGGTTATCCATATCAAGGGCTTATCTAATGAATTTTACCTTGATTGTTTTATCAGTGGACTAAAAGAAGCTATCAAGGCTCATGTGAACATGCATCATCCTACTACCTGGTTGCAAGCATGTCAATTAGCCAGGGAAGCAGAGAACATCCTCCAGGCGCCATCTCTGAAGGCTCCATTTACTACCCGTCCTCTCCCAAGGGATACCCCTGATCCGGCCCAAACTTTGAAGGTCCAAAAGGTGTCTCCCGCCGAAATGGTAGAATGTTGCAAGCAAGGCCTTTGCTACTATTTTGATGAAAAGTATGCACCAAGGCATAAATGTAGAGAAAAAAAGTTGTTCCAGATTGATGCCTCAGATTCCTCTTCCTATGATGACATCCCATCAGATGAGGATTCAGACCAAGATGCGGTTTAGCCAAGTGATCCTATCGAAGATCTAGTTGTCACATCGATGGAATCTGGGGACCCAGTCATCTCGCTTCATGCACTCTCATGTATTTCGGCCCCATGGACATTGAAGATCAAGGGCTACATTAAACATAGGGAAGTTGTGGTGTTGATTGATAATGGTAGCACCCACAATTTTATGCATCACAGGCTCGCTGATGAGATCCATTTATTTGTCCACCCTATTTCTAATTTTCAAATACTCATCACTAATGGTGGTACTATGAAGTGTGGGGGTCGTTGTGAGAATGTCAAACTCCAAATGGGTGATTACCATCTGAAAACCTACATGTTCTCTATTTTCATGGGTGTTTGTGATATTTTATTAAGCGTGGACTGGATTCTCACTCTGGGGTTGATCACAATGGATTATCAAGAATTATATATGAGTTTCACCCAAGAAGATCACCCCTACACTCTCAGGGGTCTCCAAGTGGACTCTCCTGAAATCATCATCTCTCATAGGATGGAAAAACTCTTGAATAAATTGTGTGATTGCTCAATTTAATGCCATACAGGTCACTGAGAAGGCCTCTCAGGTAGTTCCTCCTAGCCTACAGCTCATCTTAGACAAGTACCCCAAGATCTTTGAGATTCCTACAGCCTTACCTCCTTCCAAGGGTGAGCATGATCATAGCATCCCTCTCCTTCCGGGAAGTCAACCCTCATATGTACGTCCCTACAGATATCCCTTTGCTTAGAAAAATAAAATCGAAAATATGGTACAGGAATTACTAGAGGTAGGGGTAATTTACCCTAGTACTAGCCCATATTCTTCACCAATGGTGATGGTTTTAAAGAAAGAAGGTACTTGGCACATGTGCCCTAATTTTCATGCCCTAAATAAACTGACCATCAAAGAAAAATTTATCATTCATGTCATTGATGATTTTCTAGATGAACTACAAGGTTCCTATGTATTCACCAAATTAGACCTCTGCTCTGTTTATCACCAAATTCAGATGAAGGAGGCATATATTCTGAAGACTGCTTTCAGAACTCATGAGGGACATTATGAATTATTTGTCATGCCTTTTGGCCTTTGAAATGCTTCATCCAACTTCCAAAGCCTCATGAATAAGTTATTGAAGGCTTACCTTCAGAAATTTGTCTTGGTTTTCTTTGACGACATCCTCATTTATAGCCGCACCTGGGATAGCCATCTTCTTCATGTGGACAAATTCCTTCACTTGCTGCAGGAAAACCAATTTTTTGTCAAAAATACCAAATGTTCATTTGGTGCCAACGAAGTGGAATACTTGGGGCACATTTTTAGCAGAGATGGGGAAAAGTGGATGCCAAAAAGATACAAGCTACCTTAAAGGGCCTAAGGGGTTTTCTTGGTCTCACCGGCTATTACAGGAAATTTTTCAACCATTGTGGAAACATTGCTAAGCCCTTGACTGACCTCCTTAAGAAGAATGCATTTCATTGGACACATGTTGTTTATCAAGCCTTCACAGTGTTAAAGAGGGCCATGTACACTACACTTGTCCTAGTAACCCTTAACTTCAACAAAACCTTTGTGGTGGAATCAGATGGTTACAACACGAGTATAGGTGCAGTGCTCACCCAAGATGTTCGACCCTTGGAATTTACTAGCCAGGCATTGAGTGGTCACAATCTAGGTCGATCTATGTATGAAAAATAAATGATGGCCATTCTCCATGCGATGCAAAATTGGCGACCATATCTTTTGGGATGTCATTTTCAGATTAAAACATATCATCATAGCTTGAAATATTTTTTGGAGAAGCGACTATCATCCCCCGAACAAAATAAGTGGTTGAAAAAAATGTTGGGTTATGATTATAAAATCATATACAAAAAGGGAAAAGATAGCATAGTAGCAGATGAATTTTCAAGACAACATGAGAAGGATGGATCCCTCTTTGATTTATCCTTACCGTTCCCTGATTGGATTGAAGAAGTGCTCCAAGAGTGGTTAACACACCAAACTACCTCTAAATTAATTAAGCGTCTTCAGGAGGACACTAATCCTCCCATTCGCTACACTTGGCAGGATAATTTTCTCTGATACGAGGATTGCCTGGTTCTCTCACCCTCCTCTGCACTCAAACCCAGGCTCTTACATGAGTTTCACTCCTCAGCTATAGCGGGTCATTCGGGCTTCCAAAAGACATATGCTCGTGCGCGTCGTTCTTTTTTTCGGGTAGGAATGAAGAAGGATATACTTCAATTTGTAATAGAATGTGAGGTGTGCCAATGTAATAAAGGTGAAACAGTCAAGTCTCCAGGCGTCCTACATCTCTTACCCATTCCAACTTCTTTGTCGACAGAAATCTCCATGGATTTTATATTGGGCCTTCCTAAAGTCAAGAACAAGTCTGTCATCATGGTGGTGGTTGATCGCCTCTCCAAGTATGCTCATTTTTGTCCCTTACCTCACCCTTTCACACCGACACTCGTAGCACAAGTCTTCCTTGATCATATTTTAAAGATACATGGCATGCCAACCTCTATTGTCTCTGATCGTGACCCAACTTTC
The DNA here is from genome assembly GCA_010110895.2 of Picea sitchensis. NCBI lineage: Eukaryota > Viridiplantae > Streptophyta > Pinopsida > Pinales > Pinaceae > Picea > Picea sitchensis. Next base: position 232,487 of record SNQJ01S0002359.1, read on the forward strand.
ACCAACACATTTTGGCAAGAGTTGTTTAAATTGCAGGGCACCCAACTGAAAATGAGCACAACTTATAACCCCCAATCTGATGACCAAATTGAAGTAGTCAACAAATGTTTGGAAACCTACTTGTGATGTTTTGCTTTAGACAAACAACACCAGTGGGTGTAGTGGCTTCCCTTGGAAGAATGGGGGTATAATACTTCCTATCATACGACTGCTAAAATGACCCCATATGAAGTGATGTATGGCCAAAGGTCACTGACATTCATTACCTATCTTCCTAGCACATCTAAGGTCCAATCTATTGATACAATGTTGCAAGGTCGTACAATGTTGGATTTATAATGTCATCCAATCTTATCCTTTTTTCTTCCATATTATTGATATTTTAAGTTACCAAGCTTACACCCTTCTACAGTCAGGGAGTGATTTCTTGGAGTGATAACACATTCAAATAATTATTTTTACTATATTGTATCATGGACTAGAAAATAAATGAAAAGAACTCCAGGTCCCACGTGGAACAGTTTTAGATCCTTTCATTTTGTTGCAGCTGAAAAGAGAGATATATATCAATTTCGGTTTCCTTTAGAACTATGATTTGTCAGTATGAATGATGAACACCTTGTTTGCAAAGGATTCAAATACTCCTCCTATGGCCTCTAGTCAAAGGGAATGCAATGAAGACAATGTCCAAAACACTTATCAATAGGTTATGTGCAGGTTATTTATTTGAGACGGGCATCTTCATTTTGAGCAGGGATTGGAGTTTTTTAAAATAAGAGTGAAAAAATCTGTTATTTCAAATGACATGTATTATTTTCCCAATAAACAACTAAATCGAAAGCAATCGCATGTAGAAGGGAAGGAACGTACAAATGTGAAAGATAATCTGAACAATCAACGTGAATAAATGGTTCTTTTGCTTTCAAATGCACAAACTCGCCTTCATACCAATAAGGAAATTAAACCCAAGGTCAATGAGCAAAGAAATTTGCACAATGTTTGAGAAATATTTGGATAAGTAAAACGACATTCCATTAACAATAATTTTTTATCATACTGCCCATCATGCTTGCACTAATCTAGACAGTAAGGAGGTGGTGGATACCATTTTGGAGATGCTTAAGCAAGATGGTTATGTGTCCGATGTGATACAATAATGGAGTGTTATGGGGGATAAATAAGTTGCACAAATTAAAAACTATGGATGTTCTTGAGAAGAAAGTGTTGTATAGGAAACCATCATTGTTTTCAACATTTTACTTCACACTGAAAAGGTCAATAACACCAACTAAACCTACATAACCCAAGATAAATTCGAAGAAGAAGAAGACCTGTGAAAAACATTGATAATATATATAGAAACCGACACATGGATTAGAGACACCTAACAAAGTTTCACAACAGATTCTAATGAAGCTTCAATATATATTTTATTTTATTAAAAGTAATTATACAGGCAGTGCAAGCTGTATGGGTTTTTGTTCATTAAACCAAAATAGCCCTAACAACTAGAATTGCTTATCAAATACTATTTAACACGGGGGCTTCACCTTGTTGACCAATATCTTATCATGTTCATTCATAAAGGGGGGTTTTTTATCCAGATGGATATCGGTGGCCACCCACCTTTTCCAACTGGCTCAAAACAGTTTTCTGACATTTTTGGCAATTTACTATTTTTAGCAGTTTTTACTTCCGGGGCCATTTTGAGGGCCTAAATGAAGGTTTTTCAGTATAGAGCTCCTCAATGATATTCGAAGGCATATTGAGCCCTCAAAATGAATCTCCTCGGCGATACCTTTCCAACGGGCTATCACACGCCTAAAATGGAGATCGTATGCAAAAGTTACGACACCGGGAAGTTGATGTACTAGCTTACCCAAACGGGGCCCACATGACTTTTGGCGTTTCATCTCCTAGGGTTAGGTTTTGGATGTCTAGGGTTTTTGGCATTCTTTATTATTGTAAAAAGGAATTCAGAGCTTCATTGTAACCGACTTCTTGTGAATGTGCATTTCCATCACATCTCTTCTCAGAGATAAGCCGCCACCATTCCAGCAAGCTTGTTTCCGCTGCATTTTACAGTTTCAGCTTATTTCGTTATTGAATAGAAAACCAATTTTACTGTATATTTGTTATTTTGTGTTAATCACCTGTTAATAATCTGTATTCATTTCATTATGCTCATAAAATCTGGATCAGTGGTATCAGAGCGGTCTGCTCCTTGTCGTCTTAATGCATGTCCCCAACGAGGTCGGAGTACAAAGAGTTGGGTCTCGAGCTTGTTTCTCTTGAGGATAGAAGATCCCGCACGCCCAAGCGACCTCCCATGGCAGGAGAAAAGAAATATGATGGAGCGGGAGATCCTTTCAAACTGTTGATTAAGGAATCCCTCACGCAACAGAGGAATGAGATGATGGATAGTTTCTCGCAAATCCTTCGGTGACTACCAACAGGTGATGCATCTTCTTCAAATGGAGGCACCGCCCCCTTCAAGGTACAAATAAACTTTGATATTCCTATATTTGAAGGTCAGATAGACGCAGATGTTGTAGACAAGTGGTTGAATCTACTAGAAGGGTATTTTTTTGTTCATAAATTTTTGAATAGAGAAAAGATTACTTTTGCGCTCCTCAAAGTCGTTCCCCATGTCAAAGATTGGTGGGAAACTTTCTGTGACCAAAAGGAAACAGAGGAAACCTCATTATTTTTAGTCACGGCCACCTGGGAATCCTTCAGGGATTCTATTAAGGAAAAATACTACCCTGTCGAAAGTTATGACGACCTGTATACCAAATGGACCACACTGCGGCAAGAAAGAGACCAAGCAGTGCCAGATTTCACAAATATCTTCCATACCTTGCGCACCAAGTTGGGTATCAAAGATTCGGAGCAACATATGGTGCTCAAGTATTGTTGTGCTCTACATAGATACATCCAGACCGAAATGTAATTTCTAGACATCTCATCCTTGGGCGCGGCCTACTGATATGTCGTCAAAATCGAGCAGAAGCTCAAACAAAAGACGCGGCAATTTGGGCCTGGGAACCCCTCACACAAAATCCAGGAAAGGGAGGCCCCAATTTGGGCCTGGGAACCCCCGGCGCACCGCTACCCAATGGGACAATCTATCGTCGCTCTTTGTTAGAGAATGAGGAGATCAAGAGACAGATCCAAGAACTGCTCCACAAGGGGCACATACGCCCTAGCTCATCACCTTGCAGGAGCCCAATCATGCTAGTACAGAAGAAAGATGGAACCTGGCTACTTTGTATTGATTACCGGGCTCTGAATAAAATCACTGTTAGAAACTGGTACCCAATTCCCCGAATCGATGACCTCATTGATCAACTCACAGGGGCCAAATACTTCAGTAAGATTTATCTGAAGTCTAGCAAGCACCAGGTCCCGATAGAATAGACAAATGTATGGAAAACCGCCTTCAAGTCAAAGGAAGAACTTTTTGAATGGTTGGTCATGCCCTTTGGTTTGACAAATGCTCCAGCCACTTTCATGAGGATGATGGACGATATCCTGCGACCATTCACCAATACTTTTGTAGTGGTGTATCTGGATGACATTCCAATTTACAGCAAGACTTGGGACGAACACTTGCAGCATATTCAGCAGGTTCTGCACACCCTGTGGCAGCACAAGCTATATGCCAACTTGGAAAAATGCTCCTCCGGCATGGACAGAGTCCATTACCTGGGATACATCATTGATCAGCATGGCGTACATGTGGATCTAGCCAAGATCCAAGTCATCCATGACTGGCCAGCCCCAACAACACTCACTGAGCTTCGGAGCTTCTTGGGACTTGCTAATTTATACCACAGGTTCGTGTTGGGTTTCTCCCATATTGCATGGGCCCTCAGCCAAATAAACAGGGGTGGTGGTAAGGCGAAATTTGCGTGGGGTTGGTCCCAACAACAAGTGTTCGATGATTTGAAGCAGCGCTTGTGCTCAGGCCCAGTACTTTCACTACCAGACCTGCAGCATCCCTTTGAGATCGAGACAGATGCTTCAGACTATGTCGTGGGCACCGTTCTCACTCAACACATCCACCCCATGGCCTATCATAGTGAGACACTGTCAGATACTGTCAATAAGTACCCTACTTATGATAAAGAAATGTACTCCATTGTGAAAGCATGTTTCCAGTGGAGAAATTACATTCTTGGGAAGGAGACAGTCATCCACACTGATCATAAGCCACTGTAGTTCATGCAGACACAGGGAAAATTGCAAAATGACCACCATCAAAAGTGGTCCACATACTTGCAGCAATTCCACCTCAACATCAAGTATAAAACAGGAAGCACCAATTGCGTTGTTGATTGCCTCAGCAGACCGCCAGTCGCGGCACTCACCGCGGTGCTAGACTCTTGCGGCCATGATACATTTGGATGGCCCCAACTCTATGAGACAGACCCTGACTTCGCCACCACCTACCAAATGTTGGGTGCAAATGAAGTTGTCGATAATTTCCATCTTCAGGATGGGTTGTTGTATCGTCTGGGCCATATCTGTGTTCCATCAAGCGAGCGAGTGAAGCTGATCTGGGAAGCCCACTACAGTCGGGTGGCAGGACACTTCGGCATCGAAAAGACAGTGGCGATGCTACAGAAACATTTCTACTGGCCGAAACTTCGACAGGAGGTCGGAAAGTATATCAGGTCCTGCACTGCCTGCGCTATTTCCAAACCGACCACTAAGAAGCAGGGCTTGTACACCCCTCTTCCTACTCCTGACAGGCCATGGGAATCCATCTCAATGGACTACATGTCGGGCCTCCCATCCACCAAGCGGGGAAATTACTGTGTTTTTGTGGTTGTTGATCGCTTTTCTAAGATGGCGATTCCGGTTGCCTGCAAGAAGAGCATCACAGCAGAGGCCACTGCCAAGATCTTCTTTGAACGAGTCTGGGTACNCCTTCCACCCCCAGACAGATGGCCAAACCGAGGTTGTAAATCGAATGATTGTGCATATCCTTCGCATGTATAATTCAAAGAACCCTCACACATGGGATGAGAGCCTTCCTTATGTCCAGCATAGCTACAACCGAGCCTTGCATATCTCAACCGGCCAAAGCCCCTTTCAAGTGGGGTTGGGATTCCAACCATTGGGTCCTATAGATGTTGCACTTCCCCTTGTGGTCACCTCGACTGACTCATCTCCTACTCCAACTGAAGCTGACAAAGCCACCAGGTTCATTGAGCGGATCCAACACATCTGCCAATAGGTTCAAGATATCCAACAGAAGTCCAATGACAAGTACAAACAGTGCCATGATCAACATCGGGTGCCGCATAAGTTTCAGGTGGGCGACAAAGTTTGGTTTCACTTGCAGAAAGAATGCCTTACAGGACCCCATCGGAAGCTTCGCCCACTCCATTATGGATCGTACACTATCACCAATTCCATGGGGGGTAATTCTTTTGAGCTCAACATTCCTCCTTTCCTTGGCCTGCACCCAGTGTTCAACGTGGATCTCCTTCGCCCTTATTTCCCACCATTATTGGACACCACAGAAGTAGAAGAACAGCTGACACCAACAGAGCTCAACCCTGACTGCATACAACAAGCATCCAATGATCATATTGTGGATAGACATATCAAGGGCACTCGACAACAAAGGATCCAGCTTTATCGAGTCGTCAAAGCAGGGCAACTCCTGCACCAAGGCAAGTGGCTCACCCGGGGCCAAATTCAGCAGAAATTTCCTCATCTAATGGGGGACCTAAACGCAATGGAGACCATTGCTTCCTAAGGAGGGAGGATTGATCCATATGTATATAGGTGGCCACCTACCTTTTCCAACTGGCTCAAAACAGTTTTCTGACATTTTTGGCAATTTACTATTTTTAGCAGTTTTTACTTTCGGGGCCATTTTGAGGGCCTAAATGAATATTTTTTTGTATCGAGCTCCTCAATGATATCCAATGGCATAATTGATCCCCCAAAATTAATATCCACGTCGATACCTTTCCAACAGGCTATCACACGCCTAAAACGGAGATCGTATGCAAAAGTTACGACCCCGGGATGTTGATGTACTAGCTTACCCAAACAGGGCCCACATGAATTTTGTTGTTTCATATCCTAGGGTTAGGTTTCTGGATGTCTAGGGTTTTGGACATTCTTTATTATTGTAAAAAGGCCTTCAGAGCCTCATTGTAACCAGCTTCTTGTGAATGCACGCTGCCGTCACATCTCTTCTCAGAGATAAGCCGCCACCATTCCAGCAAGCTTGTTTCCGCTGCATTTTACAGTTTCAGCTTATTTCGTTATTGAATAGAAAACCAGTTTTACTGTATCTTTGTTATTTTGTGTTAATCACCTGTTAATAATCTGTATTCATTTCGTTATGCTCATAAAATCTGGATCAGTGGTATCAGAGCAGTCTGCTCCTTGTCGTCTTAATGCCTGTCCCCAACGAGGTCGGAGTACAAAGAGTTGGGTCTCGAGCTTGTTTCTCTTGAGGATAGAAGCTCTCGCACGCCCAAGCGACCTCCCATGGCAGGAGAAAATAAATATGATGGGACAGGAGATCCTTTCAAACTGTTGATTGAGGAATCCCTCATGCAACAGAGGAATGAGATGATGGATAGTTTTTTGTAAATCCTTCGATGACTACCAACAGGCGATGCATCTTCTTCGAACGGAGGCGCTGCCCCCTTCAATGTACAAATAAACTTTGATATTCCTATATTTGAAGGTCAGATAGATGCAGATGTTGTAGACAAGTGGTTGAATCTACTAGAAGGGTATTTTTTTGTTCATAAATTTTCGAATAGAGAAAAGATTACTTTTGCGCTCCTCAAAGTCGTTCCCCATGTCAAAGATTGGTGGGAAACTTTCTGTGAGCAAAAGGAAACAGAGGAAACCTCATTATTTTCAGTCACGGCCACCTAAGAATCCTTCAAGGATGTTATTAAGGAACAATACTACCCTGTCGGAAGTTATGACGACCTGTATACCAAATGGACCACACTGCAGCAAGAAAGAGACCAAGCAGTGCCAGATTTCACAAATATCTTCCATACCTTGCGCACCAAGTTGGGTATCAAAGATTCAGAGTGACATTTGGTGCTCAAGTATCGCAGTGCTCTACATAGATACATCCAGACCGAAATGGAATTTCTAGACATCTCATCCTTGGGCGCGGCCTACCGATATGCCATCAAAATCGAGCAGAAGCTCAAACAAAAGACGCGGAAATTTGGGCCTGGGAACCCCTCACAACAAAAGCCAGGAAAGGGCAGCCCCAACCCACCGAACAAAGGACAGAGCAAAAATGGATAGTATCAAGACAACCAGTACAAGCCGCAAGAAAAGAAGGACACCGGAAAGACAAAGAAAGATACCGGGAAGTGGTCCGACTTCCATAAGATCCCTTGGCATAACACTGTCAACTGTCGCTCAAAGTAGTCGTTGGTGGTCGAAGTGAAAGCCTCTGAATCAGATGCAGATACTGACTCCGAGACAGAACCAGAAAGGGGGAGACAGATCATTGATGCGGAACCCAGTGCCACCGTTGCTACCACCAAGATCCAGCCTGGTGAACTAGACGAGCCAGAAGAAGGAGAGCGCCTCTTCCATTCACAGATGTGGGTAAAAGGCACCCCGCTGCACTTCATCGTTGACAGCGGTAGCCAGAAGAACCTCATCTCAGCAGAGGTCGTCAAGCGGCTGACCCTACCAACAACGCCGCACCCACAACCCTACACCATTGGATGGCTCCGCCAAGGAAGCGATCTCCGCGTCGGCCAACAGTGTCGACTGTCATATGGCATCAAGCCCTTCAAAGACGAGGTATTGTGTGATGTTGCTCCTCTTGAAGTTTGTGATGTTCTTTTGGGCCAACCTTATTTATGGAAGCGTCATGATGTATATGAGTCTAGGCCTTTAAGTGTTATTATTACTTTGAACAGGAAATTGTATAGGATACCTGAGGCAGTCCCACCTAGTGTTATTTCCTTGATCTCTGCTAAGCAATGCAGGAAGGTCATCTCTCAGACGGGGAAGTTTGTCTTCTTCGTGATTCACTCTCAAAATAAGCAAAAGATCGCAGCCACATCCAGGGTCTCTGCGGCCGACCTCTCCACATAGCAGAAGCAAGTAGATAAGGTCATGGAAGAATACTCGGATATCTTCTCCTCACCTACAGGGGTACCTCTGCACTTCCAGGTCAAGCACCCCATCGATCTAACCCCCGACGCACCGCTACCCAATGGGCCAGTCTATCGTCGCTCTTTGTTAGAGAATGAGGAGATCAAGAGACAAATCCAAGAACTACTCCACAAGGGGCACATACGCCCTAGCTCATCACCTTGCGGGAGTCCAATCGTGTTGGTTCAAAAGAAAGATGGAACCTGGTGACTCTGTATTGATTACCGGGCTCTGAATAAAATCACTGTTAGAAACCGATACCCGATTCCCCGAATCGATGACCTCATTGATCAACTCACAGGGGCCAAATACTTCAGTAAGATTGATCTGAAATCTGGCTACCACCAGGTCCCGATAGAACAGACAGATGTATGGAAGACCGCCTTCAAGTCAAAGGAAGGACTTTTTGAATGGTTGGTCATGCCCTTTGGTTTGACAAATTCTCCAGCCACTTTCATGAGGATGATGGACGATATCCTGCGACCATTCACCAATACTTTTGTAGTGGTGTATCTGGATGACATTCTAATTTACAGCAAGACTTGGGATGAACACTTGCACCATATTCAGCAGGTTTTGCACACCCTATGGCAGCACAAGCTATACACCAACCTGGAAAAATGCTCCTTCGGCATGGACAAGGTCCATTACCTGGGCTACATCATTTATCAACATGGCGTACATGTGGATCCAGCCAAGATCCAAGTCATCCATGACTGGCCATCCCCAACAACACTCACTGAGCTTAGGAGCTTCTTGGGACTTGATAATTTCTACCGCAGGTTCGTGTTGTGTTTCTCCCATATTGCATGGGCCCTCAGCCAAATAAATAGGGGTGGTGGTAACGCGAAATTTGCATGGGGATGGTCCCAACAACAAGCGTTCGATGATTTGAAGCAACGCTTGTGCTCAGCCCTAGTACTTTCACTACCAGACCTACAGCATCCCTTTGAGATTGAGACAGATGCTTCAGACTATGCCGTGGGCGTCGTTCTCACTCAGCACGGCCACTTCGTGGCCTATCATAGTGAGACACTGTCAGATATTGTCCGTAAGTACCCTACTTATGATAAATAAATGTACTCCATTGTGCAAGCATGTCGTCAGTGGAGACATTACATTCTTGGGAAGGAGACAGTCATCCACACTGATCATAAGCCACTGCAGTTCATGAAGACACAGGGAAAACTACAAAATGACCACCATCAAAAGTGGTCCACATACTTGCAGCAATTCCACCTCAACATCAAGTATAAAACAGGAAGCACCAATCGCATCGCTGATTGTCTCAGCAAACCGCCAGTCGCGGCACTCACCACGGTGTTAGACTCTTGCGGCCATGAGACATCTGGATGGCCCCAACTCTATGAGATAGACCCTGACTTCGCTACCACCTACCAAATGTTGGGTGCAAATGCAGTTGTCGATAATTTCCATCTTCAGGATGGGTTGTTGTGTCATCTGGGCCATATCTGTGTTCCATCAAGCGAGTGAGTGAAGCTAATCTGGGAATCCCACTACAGTTGGGTGGTAGGACACTTCGGCGTCAAAAAGACAGTGGCGATGCTACAGAAACATTTCTACTGGCCGAAACTTTGACAGGAGGTTAGCAAGTCTATCAGGTCCTGCACTGTCTGCGCTATTGCCAAACCGACCACTAAGAAACAGGGCTTGTACACCCCTCTTCCTACTCCTGACAGGTCATGGGAATCCATCTCAATGGACTACATGTCGGGCCTCCCATCCACCAAGCAGGGAAATGACTGTGTTTTTGTGGTTGTTGATCGCTTTTCTAAGATGGCGATTATGGTTGCCTGCAAGAAGAGCATCACAGCAGAGACCACTGCCAAGCTCTTCTTTGAACGAGTCTGGGTACATTTTGGAATCCCACAAACCATTGTCTCAGATCGGGATAGTCGATTTCTCAGCACATTTTGGTCGAGCCTCTGGTCACTGTTGGACACCAAGCTCACCAAATCCATGGCCTTCCACCCCCAGACAGATGGCCAAACTGAGGTTGTAAATCGAATGATTGTGCATATCCTTCGCATGTATAATTCAAAGAACCCTTGCACATGGGATGAGAGCCTTCCTTATGTCCACATAGCTACAACCGAGCCTTGCATAGCTCAACCGGCCACATCCCCTTTCAAGTGGGGTTGGGATTCCAACCATTGGGTCCTATAGATGTTGCACTTCCCCTTGCGGTCACCTCGACTAACTCATCTCCTGCTCCAACTGAAGCTGACAAAGCCACCCGATTCATTGAGCGGATCCATCACATCCACCAACAGGTTCAGGATATCCTACAGAAGTCCAATGACAAGTACAAACAGCGCCATGATCAACATCGGGTGCCGCATAAGTTTCAGGTGAGTGACAAAGTTTGGTTGCACTTGCAGAAAGAACGCCTTACAGGACCCCATCGGAAGCTTCGCCCACTCCATTATGGACCGTACACTATCACCAAGGTCGTGGGGGATAATTATTTTGAGCTCAACATTCTTCCTTTCCTTGGCCTACACCCAGTGTTCAACGTGGATCTCCTTCGCCCTTATTTCCCACCATTATTGGACACCTCAGAAGTAGCAGAACAGCTGACACCAACAGAGATCAACCCCGACTGCATACAACAAGCATCTAATGATCAGATTGTGGACAGACATATCAAGGGCACTCGACAACAAAGGATCCAGATTTATCGAGTCGTCAAAGCAGGGCAGCTCCTGCACCAAGGCAAGTGGCTCACCCGGGGCCAAATTCAGCAGAAATTTTCTCATCTAATGGGGGACCTCAACGCAATGGAGACCATTGCTTATTAAGGAGGGAGGATTGATCCATATGGATATCGGTGGCCACCCACCTTTTCCAACTGCCTCAAAATAGTTTTCTAACATTTTTGGCAATTTACTATTTTTAGCAGTTTTTACTTTCGGGGCCATTTTGAGGGCCTAAATGAAGGTTTTTCGGTATCTAGTTCCTCAGTAATATATAAAGACATGATTGAGCCCCCAAAATTAATCTCCTTGGCGATACCTTTCCAACGGGCTATCACACGCCTAAAACGGAGATCGTATGCAAAAGTTACGACCCCGGGAAGTTGATGTACTAGCTTACCCAAACGGGGCCCACATGACTTTTGGCGTTTCATCTCCTAGGGTTAGGTTTTTGCATGTCTAGGGTTTTTGGAATTCTTTCTTATTGTAAAAAGGCCTTCATAGCCTCATTGTAACCGGCTTCTTGCAAATGCGCACTGTCGTCACATCTCTTCTCAAAGATAAGCCGCCACCATTCCAACAAGCTTGTTTCCGCTGCATTTTACAGTTTCAGCTTATTTCGTTATTGAATAGAAAACCAGTTTTACTGTATCTCTGTTATTTTGTGTTAAGCACCTGTTAATAATCTGTATTCATTTCATTCTGCTCATAAAATCCATATCAGTTTTTAATTGTGAAAAAAAGATCAATATATTGTAGGTGTTGGGGGATGTGTTGTCTCAAGAGATTGATAGGTATTGGGGGGCATAAAAAGGGGCATCTATTTAATATATGTTTTTATTTTATTGGAAAGATGTATTGGAAGGGGGGTTCAATAAAAGGATTTTGGGAGGTATTTATAAATATCTAGTGTAATTAGGGGTATTCTTTAATATCTCACGAATGTAGGCGCTATGCCACAGGTTCATTGAGTGAAGGCCCCATGTTATTTAATAAGCAACAAGTAGACAGACACAAGGGAGAAGGAAAAAAAATTTAGAGAGAGGTATGCTTGGAGCATTGTGAAATTTTCTAGTTTCATTTTGGCATTCATCCTCCATTCTTTTCAGCAGCGATTTGATGAAGTTGTTGGCAGCAGGGATGTCTTGTAAAGTAGCGGAAGGGATGAAGCGAGGATGAGCTTTGTTGGTTTCCATGAGGTGAATGGTTTACTTATCAAGTTTGTTGTGTTTCAAGTATGATTTTCTCGGCACTAATCATTTTTTTAGATGCATATTTTCACCTTATGCCATCACCACCATTTCTCTATTCCATTTTGGCTCAGCTATCTTATTTTTCTTTCGTTCTTGGATGTTCTATTGTAATGAGGTTGATACCATCTAGAATGGATAAGAGACTAGAACTCTGGTCCAAGTCTACGCAGGGGATTCAAAGCTTCAAAGAATCCAAGAAATGTATGGGGGTCATTTAAAAATAAAGATCAAACTCTTTTGAGCTCTTAAATGTATTTCTCTTTTTATTATTTTTCTCTTTTCTTTAAATATTCAAACCACAAAAAATACAAAAATAACTAAATTCATGTATTATATTAGTTTCAATTGTACATAATCTCTTATTTTATTTTGTTTTGGTTTAGTTTTTATTTCTTTAAATCAATTACTAACTACTTTACTTTTAGTTCGTTTAAGTTTCACATTAATCTTTTATTCTATTTACATTTAACATTCCACTTTAACATTTGTATTTTGTTGTTACATTTACTTTTGTTTTAGTTTATATTTCAATAATAAAAGTAAAAAGTATTAAAAAATTATAAAGCTACAAATAAAAAAAAATATTATAATTGCAAAAATCATGTTTATAGACGAAGCTTGGTAGGAAATCCTATGTATGAGCATCCTCCCTCAATTCCAGAGAGGGAGTGGAAGGCGATCATTGATGATGCAAAAGAGAAGATTTTGAAAAAATCAAGAGAACAAATAACTGGTACACCAAGGTAAATTACAATATTTTGATTTCAAGGCGATCAACTCTCTGTTGTCCAGTACTAATGGTTTCGTTGATAGTGTTGCTCCCCTGATTAAAACAAAGTAAGACATTAAATTATGGACGATATCAAACATTTACATATTTTATAAGTAATGAAAGGTTAATGTGGACTGATTTTTATTTACCTTATCCTATAAATTGGATCTTGGGGTATGCCCCATGCTTTTCCTATGACCAACCATGGCTTTATAACCGTACTTGTAACCAAGTTGGAGGTCTTCCTCCGTGGTTTCAGTTCTGAAGTCATCGCCCTGCATTGCATAAGGGTATGGTTTTTTAATGTTTTTGGCTACAATTACCTCAAAGTTGTAAGGTGATACAAATAATATTCTTAATATGTTTGGGTACTTACGATTCATGACCGTAACCTCGAGTATCCTCCCTGGCCTAGCTTATGTTGGCCATGTTTAGCAATCCTTGCTTTGGTTGCCTTCGAAGTGTCAGGAAACCTATCATCAAAAATTTCAAGTATGTTATATATAACCACACTTTTATTTAGATCTAAAGAAAAATAAAGTTGGTATTGAAATCAAAATATTGTAATTTACCTTGGTGTACCAGTTATTTGTTCTCCTGGTTTTTTCAATATCTTCTCTTTTTCATCATCAATGATCACCTTCCACTCCCTCTCGGGAATTGAGGGAGGATGCTCATACCTAGGATTTCCTGCCAAGCTTCATCTATAAGTGTTGATGTTTGGACAACATCGAGAGATTCTTCCAGATATTAATGTGTGTGTGTGTGTGTGTGTGTGTGTGTGTAATATCATATAATATATGACATGATATTTATAATACAAGGTATAAATATATATAATAAATAAGTAGTTATTTATTATCCAAGGGACGCATCTTTTCATGGATGGTCACCATATGTTCTCTATATATGGAACTCTCATCATTGTAATAATATAAAAATATATCGTAACCATTTTGTCTTAGAATTTTCTACTGTACTTGTGTCTCTATGCATGGTTATTCTTCTTGTGATCTTGGTTATTATTTTTGTTATTGTTCATGGTTTATGCTTCAGTTCATGTAAATTTATAAAGAAACTGAATGTAATTGAATAGCATTAAACTCCAACATGGTATCAGAGAAGCATTCTTGAAAGAATACTATTGCATAGGCATTGACCTTCTACAACAACTCTTCATACCTTTCCTGCAATTCGTTGTTTTGTTGCAGCTGCAACTCGGGTTAAGGTTTATGCATTGTTCCAGCAACCATGGTGATAAGTATTTTGATGGAAGATAGGCTTGATGGAACAACCAAATTTAGTTATTGGAAATCTATATTGTTCATCACTCTAGAAGAGAGTGACCTAATGAAGTACGTTGAAGAAGTTGTACTAGAATCAGTTGATGATACATAAAAGTCTAAATGGAGGAAGAATGATGCGAAAGCAAGAAAGATCATCATCTATTATGTGAGAGACCATTTAATCCCTCACATCTCCAACTTGAAGACAGCTAAGCAGATGTGCGATGACTTGAAGAATTTATTTGAGAGAAACAACACCAACAAAGCACTTGCCTTGAGACACCATATTTAGAACCTCAAGATGATGAAGTCAGATATAGTTTCCACCTTCTTCATGAAGATTTCATAGATCAGATATCAGTTGGGTGTTATTAGTGAAATCATCTCTGACATATAACTTGTCATGATTACCCTTAATGGTCTTCCAAGCCATTAGGAGCCATTCATTCAAAGTATCAGTGGGAGATCTAAATTTCCCAAGTTTGATCATTTATGGGAAGATTGTACTCAAGAGGAGACCATACTTGCAGCTAGAGGCATGCAATGTTCCCATCATGATGAAAATAAATCCCTTGATACTCATGCAACAAAAGGAAAAGGAAAAAGAAGATGTTTTTGCAAAACATTTAAAGGAAGGAAGTTAGAACAAGCTTCAAAACACAAAAAGAAGGACATGTCAAAGATTCGATGCTATAGATGTGACAAGTATGGACACTATGTGAAAAATTGTCCTACATTGAAGAAAGGAAAGAATCATGCTTCCACTGCTAATGTTGATTCGGAACCACCTCAGAGGAAGTCAAGGAATGAAGCATGGACGATGAAGAGTTCTTCTTCATTTCATCCCTCTCAGGTATGGTTCCTACTAGTAATGATATTTGGTTGATTGGCATTGGTGCTTCCAGACATATGACTGGATACAGAGAGCACCTTACAGATCTAGTAGAGAAAGAATCTCGTTTGCATGTTGTACTTGGTGATGATGCCAAATATAATGTGAAGGGAGTTGGATCCACTTCCTTACAATTAGATTATGGCACCCCACTCTGTTTGAGTGATGTATTATTTGTACATCGGATGAGAAGGAACCTTGTATCTATTTCATACTTACAAAACAAAGGCTACAAGGTTTCTTTCTCTGGTGGAAAGGTTCTTGCATGGAACAAGAACTCTAGTATGGAGTTTTCCTAGGTGATTGGTGTTCGAGAGGATAGATTGTACAGATTGATTGTTCGACCAGTTCAGGCCTTGATACATGAGTCTATCAGTTTGAGAAAACTATGGCATTGGAGACTTGCTCATTTACAATATAGATCTCTTCCCGCTCTAGGGAAGATGGTGACAGGCCTTCCAATGATCCATGTTGAAAATGATGGAATTTTCAGAGGTTGTGCTCTTGGAAAGAATTCCAAGGGGTCCTTTACGAGAAGTGACAGCATATCTAAGGGGATCTTAGACTTGGTTCATACAAATTTATGTGGACCCGTGACAATTGCTTCCTTGAGTGGATACCTATACTATGTGATCTTCATTGATGACCACTCTTAGAAGACTTGGATTTACTTCTTGAAGACCAAGGATGGAGTCCTTGCCAAATTTCAGGAGTACAGATCACGGGTCAAAAACCTAATCGGAAAGAACATCAAAGTGATAAGATCAAATAATGGAGGAGAATACACCTCTCATAATTTCAGTGATTTCTGCATTGAGGCAGGGATCAAGAGGGAGTACAATGTTCCATACAACCCTCAACGAAATGGGGTCGTAAAGAGGAAGAACAGATATATCGTTGATGCATTCAAGGCGATGATTCATGATCAACATTTACTTATGTTTCTTAGGGAAGAAGCATCCATGACTGCAGTGTATGTTCAAAACAGAAGTCCTCAAAAGAATTTGAGGAACATGACTCTTGAGGAGGCCTCCACCAAAGTGAAGTCTGAGGTTGGAAACTGCGGGATATTTGAGTGTCCAGTATACATTCATGTACCTAAGGAGAAAAGGACCAAGATAGACCCTTCAGGCAGAAAGGTTACATTTGTGGGGTACAGTGAGTCTTCGAAGGCATGTCGGATCTACATATGTTACCTTTGAGGAGGAGGTAGCCTTCATATTATCTAGAGGATCTCACATGGAGATTGATAGTGAGAGACAGGAAGATATGGTGCCTTCTCCCTCTCACCCTCCAACAATTCAGAGGGACACAGTTGGGCATATTAATCCAACTGATCGCGTTGATCTTGTAGCTCTAGTTGATGTTGCAAGAGATATTGTAGTAGGTCAGAAGATACCTACATGGGATCGTCAGACTCTGTAGGAGGTAGAAGGACATGCAGCTCCTCGTGGTACCTTCCGAGAGAGAAAGAGGCCTTAGAGATATGTGTGATATGCCACAGTGATGATCCACATCATTGATTTTGAGCCTTCCTGTTATGAGGAGGCATCTAGTCAACCAGTATGGAGAGATGTGATGATGGAGGAGTATCAATCCATCATGAAGAATGATGTGTGGGATATTTTTCCAAGACTTGAGGGGAATTCTATAGTGACTTCCAAGTGGATCTATAAGATTAAACACACAGCTGACTAGAGCATCAAGAAGCACAAAGAAATATTTATTTCTATAGGATTCTCTCAGATGGAGGGAATATATTATGAGGATATGTTTGCTCCTGTTGCTCGATACACTTCTATCTGGATGATTATTTCCCTTGCAGCATCCATGGGTTGGAGACTACATCATATGGATGTGAAGACATCATTTCTCAATGGAGAGATTGAAGAAGAAGTATACATCGAGCATCCATATGGTTTCATGATAAGTGAGAAGGAATATGTTCTATGCAGGTTGAAGAAGGCCATGTATGGACTCAAGCAGGCACCTCAAGCTTGGTATGCGAGGATTTATGGACACCTGATGAGTTTGGGCTTCCTCAAAAGTGTTGTTGATCCTAATCTGTACTACAAGATTTTTAATGGTGAGTCCCTAATTTTGGTCCTCTACGTTGAGGATTTATTCCTCATCGATACAGAGAGCATTATTGTTGAATGCAAGTATGTGTTGTCCTTTGAGTTTGATATGAAATACCTTGGTATGATGCACTACTTCTTGGGACTAGAGGTGTGGCAGAGAATTGATGAGATCTTCCTAATTCAGGGGAATTACACATTTGAGATATTGAAGAATTTTGGGATGTTGAACTGTAAACCTATGGCTACACCAATGGTGACGAATCTGAAGAAACTAGATGTGTCTTATTTCTATTCCGACGAGATTGATCTGACCATGTACAGACATCTGGTTGGATCATTGATGTATCTGGTTCAAACCAGACCAGATATTTTCTATGCAGTGAGTGCACTTAGCCAGTTTATGATTCAAACGAGACAGACGCACTGTATTGCTGTGAAGCATGTGTTGAGATACCTACGAGGCATAGTTTGACATGGTCTAATATATAATTCAATTATTGACATAATATTGCAGGAATATACTGACTATGATTGGTAAGGGAGGGCAGTGGACAGGAAGAGCACCTTCGGGTGATGCTTCACTTTGGGATCTTCCATGGTTTCCTGGTGTAGCTGCAAACATACTTATGTGGATTTGAGAATAGCAGAAGCAGAGTACATTGCATTGAGTGTGGAAGTCCATGAAGC
The DNA here is from genome assembly GCA_010110895.2 of Picea sitchensis. Lineage (NCBI taxonomy): Eukaryota > Viridiplantae > Streptophyta > Pinopsida > Pinales > Pinaceae > Picea > Picea sitchensis. Next base: position 250,350 of record SNQJ01S0002359.1, read on the forward strand.
AGTGTGGCTTCGCAAGATCCTTCCATATTTATTTGGACATCTATTGGATTCCACCATTATTCATTGTGATAAACATATTTTTGTGAAGCTCTCACAGAATCAAGTGTTTCATGACAAATCGAAACACATTGAGATCAAGTAACATTACATATGATACATGGTGCAGAGGAAGGCAGTACTGGTGCAGTACCTTCCTACAGATGAGTAGGTTGTTCATATTCTTACCAAACCCATTACCAGGATGAAGTTTGAGTACTTCCATGACAAACTTGGTGTGGCAGAGAATGTCTCCCTCACTGAAAGGGAGTGTTGATGTTTGTAGCTTCCTGAGACATTCTCTAGATCGTACTCCTATGTGACTGAGTTGAGTTGATATTTGAGGAAACTTGTCTGAGAGGGATAAGTGGGTTTGGACTTATATCCCAACGTCCCTTGTGGAGAGCACATGAGGACACGTCCCTTGTGTAGATCACACGAGGACACATCAAGGGAGTTTACCTTAACTTCACACACTATGGGGAGTTGCCCTAGTGTTTCTAGAAGGAGTAGCCTCTAGAAGCCCACATCGGAGTGCCATGTGTGACAAACATTCTCCAGATCGTACTCATCTGTGACTGAGCTTAGTTGATCTGTGAGGACACTTATCTGAGAGGGATAAGTTGGTTTGGGCTTATAGCGACACGTCCCTTGTGGAGAGCACATCAGGACATGTCAAGGGAGTTGACCTTGATGTCACACACTATGGGGAGTTGACCCTAGTGTTTCTAGAGGGAGTAGACTCTATAAGTCCACATGGGAGTTCCATGTGTGATAGACCTTTTGCTACACTTTCCCAAGTAAGCATCGGGTAGACCTTCTCCCAGATTAGGCTACAGACCAAGGGAGATAGGATGCATTTATCACAAAGGTGTACTTGTTGTAAATGGGCCCAGGGGTAGTTCTTCCTTGATCATGACAAGGAATAATATGGACTCGAGGTGCTTGAGGTTATTTCCACATGTCAATTAGCATCAGGATAACATTCACTCATAGGGGTGTACCTGTGGTGAACGACTTTGATGTGGTCTTTGTCCTAGTCATGGTTATTTAACAAGGAATGATAAAGACTCAATATGTTAGATTCTATCACATGTGAACCCAGAGTGAGACTAGTCTCAGAGAGAGTCAATTGGATCAGAGGGAGAGTCGCAGAAGGAGTTTCCCATCGGTTCAGTTGGGGGAGAAACATCTCCCAAGACTGACATACAAGTGTCATGATTCTAGAGTGAAGTTTGTATACTTCATATACAAGCTTTGGCATGATGAAGAATGTCTCCCTCATTAAGAGGGAGTGTTGATGTTTGGACAAAATCGGGAAGAC
>SNQJ01S0002359.1:258405-278402 GCA_010110895.2 Picea sitchensis
GATTGTAGTCCGTAATAAAAAGAAAATTGTACATACATCTTGTGTTCTTTGTGTCCATTATGATGATGACTTGTTGATGATATATTGTTGATATATGTTGTTGATATGTGCCTACATCTAACTGGTTATAAATGACAGCAATGGGTAATGAATAAATGTTGAATGCTAATTGATAAGTTTTGTGTAAGAGGGAAGTTTTGGGAAAAAGAGTCCCACACTCATTCACCCCCCCTCTAAATGTGGTAGGTGTGTCCAACAACACTTACACACTTGTCTTTTCTTGTGTTATTTCGGAGCAATGAAACACATTATCATGCCAAAATTCCAGTCCAAGTCAGATTCTAATGTTATGATAAACAACATGTAGACACTTCTCATTTGACTTTATTTTAGTAGTCAGAATATTTCCATGACATGCATCATTCTATAAGATATATCCAATATTATGCACCACACGCAAGCAACACAAGATGAAGTCCTCATCTCTTTACCTTGAATGTGGGATTGGTATGAAGATACCACCCCAAGCACACTTACTAATCGATAAGATGATTCAAAGGAAATTTTCTTAATTCCAAGAAACGTTCAATGTCTATTTGCATGTTGATGGAGCAATTAACCACAGTCCAATCCAAGAGGGGCAATTGCAGCAAGCATCGGGGGATTGGAGGATGAAGAATATATGGAAGGAAAATGAAATGAGCCATTTGCATGTAGGATGAAAGAATAAATTTGTTGATGCAACTATTGTTGTGAGACCCACGTTGTAGATCCTTGATAATGCCATTCTTTATAGAATCTAAAACATAGTGTATTCATGGCCCATTTCTACAAATGAAGAATTAAATCCAATATTTGATATCGATGAAAGATATTTTTTTGGATTCCATTCAAAAGATGGGAATTTTTTATGGAAATCTTGTTCTATCTCTCAAAACTATGGGTTTTCGATGAAAAGCATTGAATTTGAGCTCGCGAGTTTCAAACATTTTTTTTCGCTTACATTTTGATGTATCTTTGGATTTAGAATATGATTTGGTCATGACTGTGGGGAGCACTAGAATGGGATCTATTTGTCGGGTTTAAGAGAATATTTTGCTGCAGAGTTTTAGAGATAGGGGTTTAATGAAAGTGGTAAATAAATAGACCTTACGAAATATTGTGGTCACGTGAATTAGAGCTTCAAAGAGTGAGTAGCTTGCACCCACTTCATTTAATATCCTCTCACGACTGATGTGGAACAAAATTCTGGTCACGTCAACAATCATCACCACCACCTTCCTTCTTCTACCCCTATTTCCCCATCCTTCTTGTCCCATTTGTAATTATCTTCATCCTTCTTATGTGCTAAGAGCTCCATATAATTCCTTGACGATCTGCATATATGAATCTAGTAAAGTATTGAGATAACAATATTCAACATTAAATATAGCATAGGAGAAAAAACAAAAGTAGCACAATACCTTTGTTATTTTTTAAACCATTGTAACTAGCCATAGTTGTATTGAAGTTTGGGTGTAAAGGAATAGGGGGACAATGACCCATTTTTGTTGAGAATCATAAACTCATATAACTTCTTGGTGTAGGCTCTATTGTGATTCATGTAGCAAGTTGAGCAGCTCTTTCCTACATTGGTTTGGTAAGGGTTCCCTCTATTACCCCGCCAAAGATGTTCATGAACTTATTATATCTTTTGAGGAGGACTACATTAACAATTATAATATCCTTAAAATTCAAAGATCAAATGTACCTATTTAATATTATAATATATGCATATAGATGGTTGAACTTTGTTTATTGTTTCCTTTAGCATACCTTCACGATGCACATCCAATAGAAGTAAATGGAAAATATTATCAATAAAAAAAATATTCACCATTAACAAGTACATGCCTTACATTTTTGTAGTTGCTCACTCCTTTAACTCGATTTTGTGGCTCATATCTATTAAATTTGGAGGAGGATTATTATATTCTCTATTATTCTTGGAATCATGTGGTCTTCCCTTTGTTGTATGCTCTCCTTTGTTTTAGTTCACTGGAGTACTTGATGAATCGATATAAGTGTTCCTTAGTTTTTTGACATATTACTTGTATTTTAATCTCCAAATAGGGCTACAAATAAGTGTGCTTAGTTTTTTTGAGATACTAGTTGCATTTGTATCTCCAAGTAGGGCTACAAATTGAAACACTTTGGTATATTTTCTCTTCGATTGCCTATATGTTTGGGGTTGTTAAGGATTGAAATATTATTTGTTGTTGTTGTTGTTGTTGTGATATTTCATAATATCCCTAAGGATGAAAATTAACAAATTTAAGATCAAGGAAACCTCTAGTTAAAGTGGTGAAATTTATGTTTTGCATTAAAGTCAATTTGTGCTAGAAATTTCCACTTTGTGCTAGATATTTTGCGGTTGAGATCACTCTAGGTGTAAGAGGTATCTTGTATTTCAGCTAAACATTACCTAGGATATGTAGTAATCCTATTATAGGTTGTTGGGTGTGATAACCTAAGTTGCTTGGGAGAAACAATTGAACCCTAGAAGGGCGTTGTCTACTTCATTTATTGTCAATTTCTACACTTGAGACTTATTTGATGCGTAAGGTGACTCTCAATCTTTCTTCTTCCTTGTAAGCTCATCTACATTCAATACTCTTGCCACAAAAGTACTCACCATGTTCTTGTAAAAATGCTTATCATTTTGTAAATATTTCTGCAAATATTCCCTAAGCGAACAAATCCTACCTGTGATGACACATGAATCAATAGAAATCTCCCAAGCTTCCAAAATTATGCTAAGTATTTTGTTTTTTTTTGGCCACATACTTTTTAATGCCCATCAATAATTTAGTATCTTTCTTGACCTTGGAGTTTGATGTGGATGTTTCTTCATGGAATTCGTTTGGGGTCATCATGAACAAAGGCTCTGCAAACAATAACCTAGGACTTAGAGCAGCTTCAAGCTCACTTATTATTTTCTTTAACTTATCATTTTCCAATTCTTGTCCACTTATCGAGTGAGCCAACACATCACCTGTGGCTTGATGAAATCTAAGAAAACCTGAAGGTCTTGCACCTTTACTCTCAATCTCATAACTCCATTTTCTTGTGACCTTCTTATCCTTCAAATTGACTCTCTCGATCTGCAACTTTATCGCCTCTTTATTGTACTTAGCATGGTGTAATGTCTTAGACTCTTCATCAAAAATAGTTTTTTTGTCATGGTATAATTCCTCTACAATAAGTTTACTTTCATCCATTTGTATTGTTGTTGAGGCAGGCACTCCATCAGCATTATCAACTTCCATGTCTATTATATTCACTTCCAACTCTTTGGCATCTTGAGTATCATTTTCACCTATGTTCATTTTCCTCTTGGGGACAAGTGTGATCATATGTGTTATCTCCAGCTGACGTCGAGGGGGGTCTCTATCATCCACATCACCTACACATCCTTCATTATTCTCTCTTCCTTCTATAGTAACTTCATGATTTTTATGACTAGAAGAGGAACTCTTATGGGAATGATGGATGGAACCACCATCAGTGTTGGTTGTGGATCTATCTCTTTGTTTTTGTTGAGGCTAGTCAACTTCCCCTTAGAGAGGGACCCTCTTTGCACTAGTATTTAAACTCATTCGTGTGTTTGTATCATCATGGGTGATCTACTTCTTCTTCTTCTTAAGAACAATTTTATTGGTCGTAGAAACCACCCTTGTACCCCATGTGTGTGTCTTTGTTATCATATTCTCCCTCTGCAATTTCCTCTACCACAATAAAAGAAGACCTGTAACCAATTAAAACCATGTGGGCCGTGAAAATTCCTTCTAGATCAAAACCTTTACATTCTTCAACCTCATTCATATGGAAATAATCAAAGAATCTGGGCATCTCAGCCAAGTTAGATGACTTTTCACTAAAATACCAGCAATCTCAAAATCCATGGGAATGAACTATTTCTTTTTATTTTTATCAAAGAAAGTAGACCACGCTTTGTATTGTCTACACAGCTCAGAAACGAAAAATCTATCACATACAAAATAGGGAAGGATGAAGGGTTTCCATTCAAAACCAAAAAGTATTATGTATGTGAATTTTTCCTCGAATATATATACTCCTTTTCCAACAAGAAATTTTACAACTGCCTTTGTGAGCCTGTCTAGCTCCATCCTTGTAAGCATACATTGGAATTCCTTAAGAAAGGAATATTGAATTTGATAAAAATGAAAATATGCCTTATGTCTTTGTAACATTCGATACCAAAACCAAGCTGGTTCCTCATTGAAGTTAGCATTTCCCCTTGACCCTCAAATGTTTTGCAGTAAAATAGAGAGAAAACAAGACAAGAGTTCATGAAGAACCTCTTGGTATGAATGGAATTTCAAAGATGGTTGTCAATATCATTAGAGATCATTTGGGCCCAGTCGAAAACCACCCCCACTTGTACAAATATATGAAGAATCTATAGGACAAACCTGGGGACATGGGTAGTTGAGTCTTAACCCACCAAGATAACAAAGAGTCATGCGAACTCCTTATATGGCTCGACTAATGTGCATATGTCAATCTAGCACGAAAGAGCATTGAACCAAAAAATCCTTGAGAAAATTCATTTCGCCATCCTATTCTGATACTAGAAGTTGCAACATCCTTCTAAAAACATTCGTAGTTAAGGAGACATGCATATTTCCACTTCCCTTTACCTTTACCAATCTATGTTTGGAATCAAACCTACTAGCACACCACAATACTAGATCTCTAAAATCAAATACTTCAGGAATGCACCTAGCTTTGGCTATCCCAGATGTCCACACTTTATTATTTAGCTTATCTTCCTCTGAGAGCTCAAAATACCACTTGTAGACTACAGACCACTAGAACTACCTACTTTCATAGGCTAGAGAGTTCATTGTATCACCACAAAATGGTTCCCTCCTTTTCTTTCTCGCCATCTCTTTCACTTTCAATGTGCTTAGATATATGTGAGGATTACGAGTATAAATTAGATTTTTTGTCTGATATGCACCTAGGTAATCATTAACAATCTTAAATTAATCATCAATCCCATTTTTTCATACGTTCCTCATTATACATTCAGTGCATGTTATTCATTAACGGTAACTGTCATTTGCATGTGAAAGACTTGAGGAGAATGTGCAAAAAATAAGCCTCAATAATTAACAATAGTCGTCCTTATCATGTGAAAGATACATGGAAGAAGTGTCATAAGTACCTTGAAAATAGAAACCATGCTCCATAAAAAATGTGGGAAGACATGTGGGTGCAGGAGAACATGCGGGTGCAGGAGGATGGGTCAAGCGATATCCCTCTGCATGGGAATCAAAGGGTGTTGAGAAAATAAACCAAGTCGAAAACTCATGAATGAGCAATGTGCAATGTAGAGTGTGGGATAAGTAGGTAAGCTCTGCAGGAATTTTTCTTTGCCTTTGCATTACAATGCTTTTGTGGGATGCGGAAAGTCACAACATTGGTACGGACAAGGGAATATCCTCCTGCTTCCACATAGGTGGGGTAGTTTTTAAACAAGGGGTCAAGAAAAGGTAAGGTTTGTACAAAATAAGGTAAAAGTATCAACATGTTTGTACATAAATATTCCATAAAATAGTCAAATCTTATTGATCAAAACTTCAACTTACCACTTTTACAATAAACATTAATATTCACATTAAGAAATTGTACTTTTCACACTCTACAAAAACATTAATATTCCAAAATATGATGGTGTCATGTCTAACTAGGGTGCACTCAATATATTACAATCAAGGAAATGCTTTGTAAAATAAAATTAAGGTATTCCATGAAAAGGGACCTCTCAGAAAAACACTCGAAACAGAGTGTTATTTTCCTCATTAATCAAATGTACACATGTTGTACATAAGTTTACAAAAGGCTTCCATCACCTTCATGGCCTCAATTATATTCATAAGGCTCCTTTCACTCTCTTTGTCTTGATTTCTCATGCATTTGGCCAACTCCCTCATGGCCTAATTTTCCCTCTAATGGCTAGAACTCAATGAATTGCATGATTCAACTATTGTTTGGCCAACTACGAATACCTTCAAGGCTTACCATTTTGTGCAAAATAGATCTGAACTGAAATTTGTTCAGATCCAAAATAATCTCAACAATATCTATCTCTAGGATCTCTAGATCCATTAACTACTCCTTCAATCACTCACTCAATCTCTAATATATCTAGATCCGTGAAATCTTCATGAGATATATAACAATTAATAATTATCTCATTTTCTCATATATTCGAGAAAATTTACAATCCAATCCTCACACACAAGCCTTCTAGAATTTATATTAATCTTAGGAAATCAAATAATTAAGAAATTTCAATCAATTTGGGAACCAACTCCCTTAGTAAAACAAAGACCCCCTAGGTCTCATTAATGAGCTAGGTTTTGGAGGCTAAATGATCCTGCATCAGACTCCTCATGAACAAAATATTCATGATCTCCTGATCATGAGTTCCTTTGTTGAAGTCCTCCTAGATCCCAAACCTTGTGTTTTTGTTGTCCACTTGTTTTGTTGCAACACTTTCTTCCTCCTATGTCCTGCTTCATTGTCTGCAACTTTCCAGGATCCCATATATTGCTCTTATTTATGCCAATAACCTTGTTGATACAATTTATTTCAACTGATATTAGCTTGTGGATGACTTCCCTTTTCATATAATAGAAACTCCATCTGGTTACCTCCATCATTAACTCTCATATCTCCTCAATTAGTTCCAGCTCTGCACTTTGCTGGTAGATATCACTGGCATAAGGTTTTTGTTGCAAGTTTTCACCAAAATTTTGTATAGCTACTGTCATTTTCAGGTCTTCTTGCCTTTGCTTACCCTCAACAAAACCATGCATCCAATGCTTCATATCTTTAAGTTTTGTTCTCAGTCTACAAGACTGATCCACTAATTTATTTTCTTAGATTTGGTTCAAATGACAGAATTTCCAAAAACAATCTATACCTTTATAAAAGGTTTCCTCCATAGTTCTACTCCAATCCTATGCAGTACCATCACCATCTTTGTTCATTTCCTCTTTAGCAAGTTCCACACTTGCATCCTCATAATCTTTCATAGCCAATTCCAAGATTTCTTCAATTGAAGCATCTTCAAATTAAATCATGGCTTCATCATCAGCATCTACATCCCTTGAATCTACATAAATTTTCCTTTGAGGCAATGCAGTAAATCCCTCAGATTTGATAGAACTTTGAATATGTCTATCTTCATATTTCTAAACACCTGCATACACAAACCATTCAATAGTTTTACAACCATGAGACTTCTGAGTGTTAGATGTTTCAAACATCCTTTCCTTATGCAACACTGAAATCTCCAAGCCATTCATTGTGTATTCATTTGCTTCCTCCATTGTGGAAGTTTTTCTTTCTTTAACTTCAGCATCTTCATTGTTTGTATACTCATACTCAATCAAAAAATCCTCAACCTCAAACTCTTCTTATAGAAATGAGAATTTCTCTACTTCATGCATCTCTCCCAGAAATAAAAAAAATTATATCTCTTCTTCCATAAGTTTTATTTCCTCATCAAAGTGTATGAGTAGATCATCCAAGTACTCTTCATCTCTTATTGGAACATAATTTGAGTTATGTCCTCCTTCGTATTCCTTCCTCTCTATGACAGTTTTATATGACTGTCGTTCACTTACAACCACACACAAATTGTCAGTTTCAAAAATATAAGGTTTTCTAGCCTTAGTTGACTCCTCTATCAGCATATCCCCATGTTGATCTGAACTCTTCAAGTAATTCGTGAGATTTTCAACAAATCTCTCATCAACATTCTCTCTAAGGAATATTTCATGCTCAAGTTCATATACGAAAACATTCATTTCATACTTAGTTCCTCTGAGTTCTTCCTTCAACCTAACACACATCCTCTGCCTTAACTTTATCTGTAATGAATGCCATCTCTTCTTCTTCTTCTTCATTATCCATCCATATCTTTGTTCTTTCTCATATGCTTGTAAAAACTCCATTAGTACATTAAGATGTATCTTTATCTCAGCCATTTCCTTCTCATATTCCTCATCACTCATCCTTTTTATGCCAATTTCTCTTACATTTTATTTCATCTAGTTGTGACTCCTCTTTGAACCCTTCAGATGACCATCAGTAGTCGCCTTCACCTCTTCCTTCTCTTTTGGACTCTCCTTGTCCACTTGTGAGATGAAACAAGCTCTTCTCATCTTTGTAACAAGTCTGCTACTTGTCACCAATACCAATCATCCTCTTGTTACATTCTCTTGGTTCTCTGCAGTAGAACCTTTTCTTGAGCAATCTCACTCCTCGGCTTCCAAATATATTAGGTTGTTGCTTCTTCAACTACTCACCTCTCCTGAGAACTGCAATTGTCCTCTTCTTCTTCAACAATTTTAATTTGTTGATGGGTTTTGCACAAATTTCTTCACTCCTCTTAATCCTTTAAGAGCGTCTTATGTTCTCTTTTCCTCTGTTAGAACTTCATTGTTGTAATGGTAGCCATCCATCATCCTTCTTTGCTACAATTTCCTTCTATCTTCTTCAACCTGCAAACACAAAACTTTTCTACCAGAGTTAGCATAAAAACCAAATTATGTCAATCATTTATAAGATCTATGCCAAGATCTCATCTTCAACATCCTTCCTTTGATCCACTTCTTTTGAATCAATTCATTTCAATAGCACACTTTCTATGGATTCTTTTTCAACCAAAATCCATCCTTAAGAGCATACCAACTCTCACAATCATGTGTACATGTCTTTCAACTGTAAATAAAATTCTTGTAACTGTCAAATATGCACAACCACTAGAATGTAAAACAATGGTACCTTAAAACTTATAATATGTGACATCAATGTATCATCATCACTATGACCTAGGCTTAGTCCACACATTCCATTATTTTTTTGGTATACCATCTCATCAGTTGTAGGAATTAAGTTTCCAACACTCATGGCCAAACTTTAGGCTAGCATATTCATATCTTATGATCTCATTACAAGTTGTTAAGAGAACAATATAGTTTTGTTACTGAGAGTTGTTCTCATACCGAGCTCTCTACAATATTTGCAATCATCCATTTCTTGATTTCATTCCCCAAGAACAATATGCAATCCCATAGCATCAATTTTGCTTTGCTCCTTGCACATGACTCCTTCCTTTAATTCCAGAAGAATTTGCTTTCTTTCCTTTGTATCAGATCCTTTCAACATTTAGCTGAGAAAATAGTTTGCTCTCATATACTCAAGGGATGATCTGATACCAAATGATGACATATCCCAGTAATAAACCACAGTATGGAAGAATTTCCAATTTCAAGTTGCTCTATAAATCTTCAAAGTGGTTGTCCAAGGATAACTTTATCAATCGATGGTCTTCAAAGAGACTAAAAGTTATTTTACCTTTTCTACACCTCATATCATAGTTTGAAAACTTTAACACTCGATCACACTTGTGGATCGAGTCTTCGTCTCATACCTCCACTGGATCAGATAGCGCAGTTTAATTTCTCTCTAGTGTGTTCTTTGTTATAACAATGCTCAGGGTGCTATCCCAATAAAGTTATGCATTGCGACCAAGGGTTTAACACAAAGGCACATTGATCTTTTCTCTTGTTCTCAGGCCCAAAGGTGCTACGTTGGTTCTAATTTGACCCCGACCTATAACCATGATCTAATCCCGGGAACACTTAACCCAACAAGTGTTGTTCTTCTGAAGCTTCTCTATCATGTGACTTTAGGCGATGACTCTGCCTTTAACTCGAAAGACTACTTTTCGAAAATGAGTGGGAGTGGTTTTAAAAACCACAAGTGAAAACGCGATACGACCAAGGGTTGACACGTAGCCTTTTGAAACCCATCGGTTTTACCTTTCGCATTTTGAATTTACAATTAACCCTCATTTACTTGAAAAAGTGAATAAAGCTAGATCGTTGATCAAGTTTACGATCAACGATCGAATCACAATTTTTCATTCCGACTTTGATCCAACAGTCCAGATCTATTTTCTTCGGAGATCAATGATTCTTGTACCTTTTCGTCACAGTTTGGACAAGTTTTTATTGTTCCACCACTACTGGTGCACATTCGTTTGCTCCTTTTCAGGATCATTGATCGTGAGATTGATCAATGATCATCTAATAGATTTTGCCTCTAATTTTGATCGATTCCACCTTCAATTCAACTATAATTTCAATCTTCTCCTACAGGGATCTACAATTTCACTTGTAACACAATATATACAAAATTATAGAATTACAGAGAACCACTAATAACCCAATAACAGAGATACTCATTCCATGAAAAGGGGCTTCTTAAAAAAACACTCGAAACAGTGTTATTTTCTTCATTAATCAAATGTACACATATTGTACATAAGTTTACAAAAGGCTTCCATCACCTTCCTGGCCTCAATTATATTCATAAGGCCCCTTTCACTCTCTTTGTCCTGATTTCTCATGCATTTGGACAACTCCCTCATGACCTAATTTTCCCTCTAATGGACAGAACTCAATGAATGGCATGATTCAACTATTGTTTGGCCAACTACGAATACCTTCAAGGCTTACCATTTTGTACAAAAGAGATATAGACTAAAATTTGTTCAGATCCAAAACAATCTCAAGAATTTCTATCTCTAAGATCTATAGATCCATTAACTACTCCTTCAATCACTCACTCAATCTCTGAGAGATCTAGATCCATGAAATATTCATGAGATCTATAACAATTAAGAATTCTCTCATGTTCTCATATATTCAAGAACATTTACAATCCAATCCTCACACACAAGCCTTCCAGAATGTAGCATCATGTTTCCCCCAGTCTGTAAATATAACTATATGGGCCGAGGAACTATGGCAAACTTAAAAGTGTGAATGTTTGATTTGATGGACCTTGTGTAGAAGGTCGATGAATGTAAATTATGATTATTTTAATAGAAAATGTTACGTATTGCATGACTGCTGAAAAAGGGGATGTGATAAGAGAGAGACCATGATTTATAATGAAAAGGTGGTGGAGGGAACCCGGAAAGGTTGCGTTAAACTCCACCGAACCAGTACCATGCTGGAATTAATTTGCTCAGATCAGAACAACCCTCTGACCAGGAATGAATTCCCATTAGTCTGGTAGGTGGGAAGGCCTCCTCAAGAGTTAATGAGGGATGGGGAAGGCTTCCGAACCTGACCACAGACTGGGGGATTTGAGCCACACGCAATCTTGCCAAGGAAGCCATGTAAGGAAGCGTGGTGGACAGGGGGAGACCTGCAAAAAGAATGCAGAGACGGGAGCATAGCTCTCGGGTCCGAGGAAGGATTGAAATCAAAAAGTGAGTTCTAATCACGGAGAATAGAGACTGAGTCGGGAGAAGGAGAGTAACATTCATCCTTATCCATTCCTGTATAGGGAGAAGGAGAGTAACCTTCGTCCCTAACTTTCGTTGAGCTGGAAGTAAGAGATTGAATCTCAAAGCATCGTGGCCTAATCTCGACGGTGGCCAGTGATAAATCCATTGGGAGTGACTGAGCCTATGGTTGGGTGGAAATGAGCACCCCTCTCAGCAGTCGCATCACACCTCATGGTTCTGATAAGTGTTTTATGCCTTGTATTTTGAATTGAAAATCATGGATGCATTCTCGTGTTTATACGCTCATAAATGGTTTTTGTATAGAAGTGATTGCCTTATGTTTTGGATTGGAAATAATGGATGCATGTTTATACTTATATGTCCATAATCGGTTTATGTATAGAATGAATAAGTCTAGAATATAAGTATGTTCCCCTGAGAATCGTCCCATTTGCTTGATTCTCGTTATGCTCTGGTTTAATTTCTTGAAAGAGCCTCTCCCAGGGAATTACCTCACATCCTAGAGTCGGAGAGAGTTCCTTGAAATGGATATTGTTACAGTAAATTCACGAGTTTACCTTACCCTGTTTCGGAATTCATAACTCGGCGAATTAGGAAGGCACTTTATTTAGGCCAGTAGCCTAAGGGACTTTGAACTGTACTCGAGCCCTTATCCAGAAGCTTGACTGAGAGCAGGGATAATTACCCAAGAGTCATATGAAGGTTCACATGACCTGGGTCTAGGAATATTGTGCAAGAAGGAGTTAATTTCAAAGGTTTTGGAACCTTTGGAGCTCAAAGCTACGAGGGGTTGAATTCTATTGCCTAAGTTTAAGAAGGATAGCGAGTTTCAAATATCAAAAGGGAATATCCTTTCGTTTGGAAGACGAACGAAAAAGATCCTTTCGGAAGGATCTGAGGCATGTCACAACCATTAGATTTGAAGAGGGAGCGTAGGTGTTAACGCCTCGACTCCTTCAGTCTTCGCAAGTAGCGATGAAATTTGACCGTATATCCAAGGATCTATCGAGACCCTCCTTGACCGTCAATATGACACAAGTAGGTTAGTACAAGGAGTGAGCCGGAGTTGACTTATTCTAAGTCCATAAGCTCAGGAGAGATAGCGTTTTAAGAAACGCAGACGAGACCCGAAGTCTAGGGTTCGTCGGAGGATCAAAGTTCATATCCTTTGGCACTTAGAGATTTGAGAAAACCAAAGCGCAGGAGGAGATCAGATTTGGGTCGTCAAATCGGAGTGTGAGGACCAACAGTCGTTGGAACCAGGAAAGGTGCACGGGGTTTAATCCCTTCGAAAGTGTACAGAAGAGTCGTGGAAACTCATGAAATTGATCCTAGCCATTGGTGCTAGCAAGGACACATGGCAAAAGATCAGCATTTCGTTGATTCGCACGTCGGGGATTTCGAAGGCAAGAGTCGTGGAAACTCGCAAAATTGATCCTAGCCGTTGGTGTTGGGAAGGACATGTGGCGAAAGATCATCATTTCGTTGATTTGCACATTGGGGATTTCGAAGGCAAGAGTCGTGGAAAACCATGAAATCCAAACTCACAAAATTGATCCTAGCCATTGGTGTTGGGAAGGACATGTGGCGAAAGATCAGTATTTTGTTGATTCACACGTTGGGGATTTCAAAGGCAAGAGTCGTAGAAACTCGCGAAGTCCGAACTTGTGAAATTGAACACAGTCGTTGGATTACGGGAGGATCGTAGACCGTTGATCTGATGCGAGAAATTTTTTGGAATTCGGGTATCGGGAGGAATGGAGAAATTTGTCTCGAAAAACCCTGAAACATGAAGTCTCGATTTGAGAGAAAAGGCGTGGGCCGTCAGATCTACGAGGTAGTCATCCCAGTGTTGACCACTTTGATATAATAGAGGTTTAGTAATGCCAAAACTACCAAAGGCCGAAGTGTCAAAGTTCATCCTAGTCGTTGGCGATAGGAAACACGGGGCGTCGGATCCTTCGCTTCAGGGTTTAGTGTACTAGGGAAAATGGATTGTGTGAGTAAGAACCCCAAAATGTCAAAGTTCTGAAGTGCCAAACTAGTCACCTGTAGTCTTGGTATTCGGTCATCGCATATGGTCCTATGCGAAGGTCATCGAAGAAAAGGGGGTTAGGCCCTCACCTCTTAATTAGAGACCATTAAAAGAAAGGATTCATCCTTGTAAGGAGAACGAAAATTTTATTTATTTCTCGCCCCATCGTGGGTGTGTTACAAATTGGTATCAGAGCATGGTTACAACACTTGGCCTACTTGGGCTCATGGACAAGTCGTTTAAAAACTCTATTTGGATTACTTTCAAAAGAGTGACACTCTACCTTATCTCTTTCTTAATAAGTCTGGTTAAAAATGTTATTAAAAGAAAATAATGAAACTTTCTATTATGTGTATGCATTCAAGAAATTGAACCATGTAAATTTCATGAACTAATAGACAATTAGCTAACAATAATTGTTTTTGGAAACACTCAAACAGTCATTGAATAATGGGAAGACTCCAATACTAAAGGATCGTGATGTGTCATGAAGTGCAGGATGGCTCCCACAATAGAGACGAGAAATATGATGAAAGGAGGGCGGTGGAAACCCCTCCAGATCTAGTTGAAACTATAAGGAGCATCAGGGCCGAGTTACAGAGTTTTAAGGCTGACAATGAGAGATTGATAAAGGAGAAAGAGAAACAAACAGAAATTAACGCAGTCTTGTTATAGAGCTTATCCGACATACAGAGGCAACTGCAGCACGAACCCGCAACTAGTCATGCGTACCGGCGACACAATAAAAGAGGTCAGAGTCCACTTGAGATCCGAAAACATGACTCCATAAGTGACCCCACTGGGAGAAGTACCACGAAGAAGGTCCAACCTAGAGGCAAGGGACACTCATCGGGAGAGTCCTCTGGAAAGGAAGCTGACAACCCCGAAGGGTCTTCTAGTAGCA
Organism: Picea sitchensis; assembly: GCA_010110895.2. Taxonomy (NCBI): domain Eukaryota; kingdom Viridiplantae; phylum Streptophyta; class Pinopsida; order Pinales; family Pinaceae; genus Picea; species Picea sitchensis. The sequence continues at coordinate 272,749 of SNQJ01S0002359.1, forward strand.
GGGCCAGCTTGCATTCTCAAAGGAAAGGAAAGAAACAGAAGCGTTCCAAAACATGTGGTCCCGAAGATTTCAAGAAAGACAAACCACCCTCTTTCAACTGAGAGATTAATAAGGGAGAAGAGGTGGAATCTTGGCTACTTGGTTTAAAGAAGTATTTCAGAGTCCATGACTACTCTGAAAACTTGAAGGCTCGAATAGCCATCTTCAAACTGAATGGAAAGGCTTCCATATGGTGGGAAGACCTTAGGAATGTGAAAGGAGTCCATGAGAAGGACTTGTCATGGAAACAGTTTGAGAAATACTTTAGGAAGCAGTATCTTTCAGAAAAATACATGGATGGGAAAACTAAGGAATTCTATGAACTCCAGTTGGGGCAGCTCACCATAAAGGAATTTGTCAATAAATTCCTTGAACTACTGAGGTATGTACCCTACGTAAAATATGAAAAAGAAGAAGTGGTTCATCAGTGGGTTACCTCAGACCTACTGGGATAGGATTGAGTTCGACGAACCAAGGACCTTAGAAGAAGCTATCTGAAAGGTGAGGTATTGTTATGAACATTTTGGGAGCAAGACAAGACCCCACGAGGACTAGAAGAGGAAGAGTAGTTCTGGATTCCAGAAGAAAAGGTTTAACTCCTCAAGATTTAAGAACTAGGGAAAAGACTCTAAGGGGATCCTTCCTGCTAGAAGTGTATATCAGCAAAATTTCCCCTCTCAAAGTGGAAATAGACCTTTTCAGACAGTCCCAACAAAGACCGATAACCTAAAGAAGGAACCCTTAAAATGTTGAGGTTGTGGAGAAAATCATAGATTGAGGGACTACCCACACAGACAACAAAACAGTAAGGGGGTCTACAATATCCAAGAAGCTACCACCGTCAATGATGTGACTAGGAGCATTCCACGAATCTATGCAGCCCTGGACAATAATCAAGCCGACCACCAAGATTCAGTAGTGGAGCCGGAAGGTACGATCACCAACCATCCAATTTCTATTTTAATTAACCCAAGTTCTAATTTGAGTTATGTAGCCCCTCAAACTTCCAATAAGTGTAAACTGCAACCAATTAGACATGTTAAACCATGGTTGGTACAACTAGCCACTGGGACCAAAAGAACGGTGGCAGAGGCCATACCAGCCTGCCAATTCATCATGGGTGGATTACCCACCCGAACGACCCTTAACATACTTCCCCTGGGATCTTATGACTTTTTGATTGGTATGGACTGGTTGGCTTCTTATAAAACTAAAATGGATTGTTATCATAAAACTTTAGAATGTGTAAACGAATAAGGGGGAAAGATGACCCTCCAAGGGATTCAGAAGCATGTCTCGGTGAGACAAATATCGGCCCTTCAAATGAAGAATTATTTCAGAAAAGGGTGTTACTTATATGCAATACAGGTGTTGGAATTCGTCGAGGACAACAAACCAAACCTAGAGAAACACCCCATATTAAGAGAATACAAGTACGTGTTCCCCTAATAAGTACCAGGTCTACCTCCAAGAAGGGATATTGATTTCTCGATAGAGTTCACACCAGGAGTGGTACCAGCATCTAGAGTGCCATATAGGATGAGCACGCCAGAGCTAGTTGAGCTCAAGCTACAGCTAAAGGAGATGATGGAAAAAGGCTACATCCGACCCAGTGTATCTCTATGGGGAGTGCCCGTCCTGTTTGTAAAAAGTAAAGATGGCACACTCTGGTTTGCATAGATTACAGACAGCTCAATAAGACAATCATAAAGAATAAATACACCTTACCCATAATCGATGACTTGTTCGACCAACTGGGAAGCGCTACCATCTTCTCGAAGATAGACTTGAGGTCTGGATATCACCAAGTCCTGATTAAGGATGAAGACATCCACAAAACATCCTTCAGAACGAGGTATGGTCACTATGAATTTGTGGTGGTGCCATTTGGGTTAACCAATGCCCCCGCCACTTTTATGTGCTTGATGAATAATGTACTCAGCAAATTTCTGGACAAATTTGTATTGGTTTTCATTGATGATATCCTAATATACTCCAAGAACAATGAGGAGCACGAGGAACATATTAGACTCGTACTTCAATTACTAAGAGAGCATCAGCTCTACGCTAAGTTTAGCAAGTGCGACTTCTTTCAAAAGCAAGTCCATTACTTAGGCTATGCCATTTCTAAGGAAGGGGTGGAAATGGACCCCGATAAGATCATATCTATTATGGAATGGCCTACCCCAAAGGATGTATCAGATATCAGATCCTTCATGGGCTTAGTCGGATACTATAGAAGGTTCATAAAAGGATTTTCCAAGATTGGTTTTCCAATCACTGCCCTTCAGAAAAAGGGGATCAAATTTATTTGGACATCAAAATGTGAAGAAAAATTTCAGGAATTGAAATACCTCCTGACCCATGCACCCATGCTAAATATTGCAGACCCAGATAATGATTTCCTCATATGTATAGATGCCTGCAAGGAAGAACACGGAGGAGTCCTTATGCAAGAGGGGCATGTAATTTCCTACGCGTCTCGGAAATTAAATGAACATGAGATCAATTATGTGACCCATGACCTAGAGTTGGCTGCCATAGTACATGCTTTAAAAATGTGGAGGCACTACCCCTTGGGAAGGAGATTTGTGCTTATGACAGACCATTGTGGGTTGAGGCATTTGTTTGACCAACCGAAACTCAATGCCAGGCAATCTAGGTGGATGGATATCCTAAGTGAATTTGATTTCTAAATCAAACACATAAAAGGAAAGGAAAATAGGGTGTTCAATGCCCTTAGCAAAAGTATAAAAACGATTCATCTGGCAGCAGTAAGCACCTATGAAATGGATGTCAGGGAAATAATTAGAAATGCACAAGAGATAGATGTATTCTTTAATATCGTGACCTCATACCTAAGATAATAACCTACAAGGCTAAAGTATGAAGGCTACCAAATGCTTAAGGAAGGGTTGTTGACTTACAGAAACAGATTATATATTCCAAACTATGAATACTTGAAGAGGTTCATAATGGATGAACTGCACAAGAGACCATATACTGGTCACTCGGGATATCAGAAGATGATCACGGCCACTAGGAAACAATTCTATCGGCCTGGGTTGAAGAAATACATAGCCAACTATCTAGCTAAGTGCCTAGAGTGTCAGCAAGTTAAGGCAGAACATCGGCATCCAACAGGATTGTTATAGCCCCTACCAATCCTAGAATGGAAATGGGAAACCATCTCCATGGATTTCATCACTGGACTACCAAGTTCAACCAAGAAAAATGATGCCATCATGGTCGTGGTGGACAAGTTGAGCAAGTCTGCTCATTCCATCCCTGTCAAGTCAACTTGTAAGGCCATAGATATTGCCAACATCTCCATGAAGGAGATATTTAGACTGCATGGCATGCCCAAGGAAATTGTATCTGACCGAGATACCAAGTTCACTTCAAATTTTTGGAGATCCCTAATGGTCGGTCTGGAGACAAGATTGCTATTCAGTACAGCTTATCACCATCAAACTGATGGACAAACAGAAAGAGTAAACCAAATAGTAGAGGACATGCTAAGGATGCATGTAATGCATCAGCCTAAGAAGTGGGAAGACTACCTACCATTGGTAGAGTTTGCCTACAACAACGATTATCAAGAATCCTTGAAGATGATCCCTTTTGAAGTCCTCTATGGTAGACAGTGCAAGATTCCAATCAACTGGATCAATCCAGTGGATAGAATTACAATCAGACCCGACATGCTAAAAGAAATGGAACAACAAGTGGTTCAGATAAGACAAAATCTGAAGATTTCTCAGGATAGACAGAAAAGTTACGTTGACAGAAAGAGAAATCCCAGAGAGTTCACGACCGAAGACCATATCTATCTCAGAGTTAGACCCAGGAAGAGTTCCCTGAGAATGGGAGCCTGTGCCAAATTAGAACCTTGGTATTGTGGACCCTTCAAAATCTTAGATAGAGTGGGACCCGTAGCCTATAGGCTAGCACTTCCTCCCAATGTAAAGGCACATAATGTTTTCCATATTTCATTATTAAAGAAATATGTACATGATACTAATCAAATAATTGATTGGTCTGTGATACAGGTGGAACCGGAAGGAGAATTCCTTCCATAACCCCAATGCATATTAGACAGGAAGGAAACCTCACTCAGGAACCGAACCATTGCACAGGGCAAGGTGCAATGGAAACAATTTGGCCCAGATGAGGCTACGTGGGAAATGGAAGATGCCATGAGACAGGCATATCCGATTTTGTTTACTTCAGTACATACATATCATGTTGATAGATAGAACATTGAGGATGATGATTTCTTTAAGGGGGAGGGAATTGTAACACCATGTTTCCCCCAGTCTGTAAATATAACTATATGGGCCGAGGAACTATGGAAAACTTAAAAGTGTGAATGTTTGATTTGATGGACCTCGTGTAGAAGGTCGATAAATGTAAATTATGATTATTTTAATAGAAAATGATACGTATTGCATGACTGATGGAAGAGGAGATGTGCTAAGAGAAAGACCATGATTTATAATGAAAAGGTGATGGAGGGAACACGGAAAGGTTGCGTTAACCTCCACCGAACCAATACCATGTTGGAATTAATTTGCTCAGATCATAACAACCCTCTAACCAGGGATGAATTCCCCTCAGGCTAGTAGGTGGGAAGGCCTCCTCAAGAGTTAATGAGGGATGGGGTAGACTTCCCATCGGTAAGGCTTCCGAACCTGACCACGAACTGGGGGATTCAAGCCACACGCAACATTTCCAAGGAAGCCAAGTAAGGAAGTGTGGTGGACAGGGGGAGACCTGCAAAAAGAATGCAGAGATGGGAGCAGAGCTCTCAGGTCCGAGGAAGGATTGAAAGAGAAAAGTGAGTTTTGATCACAGAGAATAGAGACTGAGTCAGGAGAAGGAGAGTAACCTACATCCCTAACTTCCATTGAGCTGGAAGTAAGAGATTGAATCTCAAAGCATCGTGGCCTAAGCTCAGGGGTGGCCAGTGATAAATCCATTGGGAGTGACTAAGCCTATGGTTGGGTGCAAACAAGCACCCCTCTCAGCAGTCGCATCACACCCCATGGTTATGATAAGTGTTTTATGCCTTGTATTTTGAATTGAAAATCATCAATGCATGCTCGTGTTTATACGCTCATAAATGGTTTATGTATAGAAGTGATTGCCTTATGTTTTGGATTGGAAATAATGGATGCATGCTTATACTTATATGTCCATAATTGATTTATGTATAGAATGAATAAGTCCAGAATATAAGTTCGTTCCCTTGAGAATCGTCCCATATGCTTGATTCTCGTTATGTTCTGGTTTAATTTCTCGAAAGCACCTCTCCCAGGGAATTACCTCACATCCCAGAGTCGGAGCGATTTCCTTGAAATGGATACCGTTACAGTAAACTCATGAGTTTACCTTACCCTGTTTCGAAATTCATAGCTTGGCGAATTAGGAAGTCACTTCATTCATGTTGGTTGTGGAGCCTGATTATCTTCCTGATTCAGAGGTCCTTGCTTTCAGCCGTGTTTATACCCCATGAAGTATTTACAACCCATAAGTATGTACACTCTTCCACGCGGGGGAGTGAAAAGGGGGGGTACCCCCTCTACGGGGTCTAGGGGGGCTATCCCCCTGGC
>SNQJ01S0002359.1:279488-340438 GCA_010110895.2 Picea sitchensis
ATCTAGCAGTAGAGATTTTGTTAGGGTTTTTTTCCCTAGAAGGCAACCCTCTTTTATGAGGGAAATGTATTGCGGCTGTAGTTGACGGTGAATATTGTATTCTGAGAGAGGAGACTGTGAGAGAAAGAAGAGGAAGTTACAGCAGGTTTCGTTGTAGGTTGTATCCCTTCATTTGTTGGATAATAATAAAGGAAGGACCTGGCAATTTCTCTGGTGGACGTAGCCCACACTGGTTGAACCACGTAAATTTGTGTATCTCTTGTATTGTGTGTCTTCTGTGTTTTGTTTCTACATTTTTTATATTTTATTGCTCTGCGGTCCTGTTTTTCTAATAATTCAGGCCAGTAGCCTAAGGGACTTTGAACTGTACCCGAGCCCTTATCCAGAAGCTCCACTGAGAGTAGGGATAATTACCCAAGAATCATCTGAAGGTTCATGTGACCTGGGTCTAGGAATCCTATTCAAGAAGGAGTTAATTTCAAAGGTTTCGGAACCTTGGGAGCTCAAAGCTCCGAGGGATTGAATTTTTTTGCCTAAGTTTAAGAAGGATAGTGAGTTTCAAATATCGAAAGGGAATATCCTTTCGTTTGGAAGACGAGCAGACGAGATCCTTTCAAAAGGATCTGAGGCCTGTCATGACCATTAGATTTGAAGAGTGAGCGCAGGTGTTAATGCCTCGACTCCTTCAGTCTTCGCAAGTAGCGATGAAATCTGACCGTAGATCCAAGGATCTATCGGGACCCTCCTTGACCGTTGATCTGACATGACTGGGTTAGTACAAGGAGTGAGCCGGAGTGGACTTATTATAAGTCCAGAATCTCAGGAGAGATAGCATTTTAAGAAACGTAGATGAGACCCGAAGTCTAGGGTTCATTGAAGGATCAAAGGTCGTAGCCTTTGGCACTTAGATATTTGAGAAAGCCAAAGCGCAGGAGGAGATCAGATCTGGGTCGTCATATCGGAGTATGAGGACCAATAGCCATTGGATCCAGGAAAGGTGCACAGGGTTTAAGCCCTTCGAAAGTGTACAAAAGAGTCATGGAAACTCGTGAAATCCAAACTCGCGAAATTGATCCTAGTCGTTGGTGCTGGGAAGGACACATGGTGAAAGATCAGCATTTCGCTGATTCGCACGTCGGGGTTTTCGAAGGCAAGAGTCATGGAAACTCGTGAAATTGATCCTAGCTATTGGTGTTGGGAAGGACACGTGGCGAAAGATCAACATTTTGTTGATTCGCACGTCAGAAAATTCGAAGGCAAGAGTCGTGGAAACTCGCGAAATTGATCCTAGTCGTTGGTGTTGGGAAGGACACGTGGCGAAAGATCAGCATTTCGTTGATTCACACGTCGGGGATTTCAAAGGCAAGAGTCGTAGAAACTCGTGAAGTTCGAACTCATGAAATTGAACACAGCCATTGGATTACGGGAGGATCGTAGACCATTGATCTGACGTGAGCGAATTTCGCGAATTCGGGTATCGAGAGTAACGGAGAAAGTTGTCTCGAAAAATCCTGAAACATGAAGTCTCGATTCGAGTGAAAATGCATGGGCCATCAGACCTGCGAGGTAGTCAGCCTGGTGTTGACCACTTCGAGAGAATAGAGGTTTAGTAACGCAAAAACTCCCGAAGGTCGGAGTGTCGAAGTTCATCCTAGCCATTGGCGATAGGAAACACGGGGCGTCAAATCCTTCGCTTCGGGGTTTAGTGTACCGGGGAAAATGGATTGTGTGAGTAAGAACCCCCGAATGTCGAAGTTTCGAAGTGCCAAACTAGCTGCCTATAGTCTTGGTATTAGGTCATCGCATATGGTCCTATGCGAAGGTCGTCGAAGAAAAAGGGGTTAGGCTCTGACCTCTCAATTAGAGACCATTAAAAGAAAGGATGTGTCCTTGTAAGGAGAATGAAAAATTTATTTATTTCTCACCCCATCGTGGGTGTGTTACATAGAATTTCTATTAATCGTAGAAAAACAAATAATTAATAAATTTTAATCAATTTGGGAACCAACTCCCTTAGTAAAACAAAGATTCCATAGGTCTCATCAATGAGCTAGGTTTTGGAGGCTATATGCTCCTGCATCATTTCTCCTTCAATCCAACTTCTACTTCTTCTTATGATGAGTGGCTTATTGATTCTGGAGCATCTTATCATATGAATAAGGATAAAGCCATATTTTCTACTCTTAATTAATGTAACACCAAGAAAATATTTATCGGTGATGATAGATCTCATAGTGTTGTAGGATCTAGAAAAATTAAGGTAGATAATGGTCATTTCATGATGTATTATGTGTTCCAAGTCTTTCCTACAACCTTATATCAGTGTATCAGATCAATCGTTCATGTGAAGGTAAAATCGGTGAGTTTTCACCTCACCAAGTTGTTATCAAGGATTTAAAATATCCTAAGCATGTCCTCACAAATGGAATTGTTGATTATATTAATAGGTTGTACACGTTTGACAACTTTGGGTCATCATATTTTCCATCAGTTTTTGTTTCTCATAGAATTGACTTGAACAAATTTTGGCATGAGCGGTTTGGTCATCTAAACTATCACTCATTCCAACAACTATCTAATCAACACGTGGTGATTAGTGTTCCTCTTGTTTCTTGAAGAGATGGTGTTTGTGTTGGTTTTGTTCTTGGTAGACATCATGGGGACAATTTTGACAAACGTGCCTCTTAGCACACCTTGGTCCCTTTGCAGCTTGTTTACAGTGATTTGTGTGGCCTGCTTTCTTCTCCTTCTTTCTCTAGGTGCATGTATTTCTTAACTTTCATTGATGAATTCTTCAAACATGCTTTGGTTTACTTCTTAAAACTTAGGAGTGAATTTTTTGACAAGTTTTTGGCCTATAAGGCCCTTGTATAAAAACAATATGGACATCAACTTCAAAGGTTAAGAACAAATAATGGAGGTGAATATGTGAACAATAAGTCTACAAGGTGTTGCACTGCACAGGGCATTCAAATGCAACATATTGTTCCATATACACCACAACAAAATGGTGTTGGTGAAAGAAAGAATCACACATTAAACGAAATGGATATTGTATGGTCCAACATAAGGGATTAAGTCTTCATTATTGGGAAGAAGCCATCAACTATGCAAATTACATAGTAAAACACACTTCCATAAAGGCTCTAAAAATATAACACTAGAAGAAGCATGGAATAAAATTAAACCATATGTAAGCCACTTCTGTGTATTTGGTAGTGTAGCATGGACTCACGATCCTGATGAGAAAAGGAAATCTTTATGGTCTAAAAGTGAGAAGTGTATTTTTGTTGGATATTTGGAAGATGTTAAAGGTTATAGACTTCTTCAACATCATTCCAATGAAATCATTATTATAAGAGATGTTAAATTTGATGAAAATATCTTGGCATGCGAGACTAATTCGGTGGTGTGCCATCTTCGTCCTGCGATCCATCTTCAGCATTTGTGCCATCTTCGTTTCCTACTCTAGTTTCTTATTCTTCAAATAATTACAGTAAGGATGATTATCCACCTCTTCCTGCTCACCTTCCTCCAGATGAGTCCATTGAACATGAACCTGTACCAGCACCACCACTTCCCAGATGGGTTCGTTCAACATGAGAAGCAGTCGTTGATCTTGTCATTGATCGTTCATATCAACATCAAAAATTATCACAGATATAGCGAGCCTCTTCTCTTTTGGCTCAAGTTTCAGAGACTTGTGATCCAGAAACATTTGCAAAATATTCAGGCCATCCAGATTGGGACACAACAATGAAGTAAGAGTATCGGTCTTTAATGGAGAACGATACTTTGGATATTGTACCTCTTCTGAAATGAAGAAAACTTTTCAAAAGTAAATGGGTGTATAGAACTAAGTATGCATCATATGGAAGTGTTTAAATACATAAGGCTCAATTAGTTGGAAAAGGGTTCTCTCAGGTTGAAGGCATTGACTATAATGAAACCTTTGCCCCCGTAGCCAAAATAAATTCCAGCTACCTTGTTCTAGCCCTTGTCACCTCACATAAATCCACCTTCTTGCATGGGGATTTGCAAGAAGAAATATACATGGAACAACCTCCTGGCTATATCCAAAATGACTCCAACCTTGTTTTCCGCCTTAAGTAATACCTTTATGGTCTTAAGCAAGCTCCTCAAGCTTGGTATGCCAAAATGGGAAACTTTCTTCTTGACACTAGCTTTTCTAGATGTCATTCTGAACCTAATGTCTATATCAAGAAAGTATGAAGCCATCTCATAATCCTTGTTCTTTATGTTAATGATCTTATCCTCATTAGTAGTGACCCTAAACTTTTAATCCATGTGAAAACTATCCTTAAAAAAAAATTCAGATGGCATACTTAGGCTATTTGCATTTTTTCCTTGGCAGCCAAGTATTGCAAACCAAGGAAGGAATCTTTCTTTCCCAGTATAAGTATGATTGTGACCTTCTTCACCACTTTCACAAGGATGATTCTAAATCATCCCCTTCTTTCTTCCAATCTAGAGTCAAATTTGTTGTCACTTGTACTTCTCCCAAAGTTGATGCTACTTTGTATCGTTAGTTAGTTGGTAGCCTCTTATATTTGAATCATATATGTCCTGATATTTCCTTTGTCGTTGGTACTGTTGCCTAGTATATGAAAAAACCCCTTGAAATCCATTAGAAATAAGCTAAAAGGATACTTCGGTATGTTTGGGGTACAATTTAGTTCGAGATACATTACAAATCATGGGGGACTCCTCTATTGGTCGGTTTCACTAATTCGGATTGAATCAAGGACCCTGATGATTGGAAGTCTATTGTAGGTTATGTTTTCAGCCTTGATTCTGGACCTGTCGCTTGGGATTGTAAGAAACAACAGGATATTACTCTTTCTTTAGCAGAAGCAGAGTACTGAGCAGCGATTAATGCAAGTCAATAAGCCTTGTCACTTCGAAAAATCCTTTCAAAGTTTGGATTCTAGAAGAAGAATCCTACCTCCCTCTGGTGAAACAATCAAAGTGACATCAAGCTCTCCAAAGATACATCTCAACATCAATGTAGAAAACACATCAAGCTACACATGCACTTCATCATAAATCTCATTCATGATCGAGTTATTGAAGTGCTTTTTTCCCCTACAGAAGATCAAGTTGCAGACATTTTCACAAAGTCTCTTGCAGAAGCAAAGTTGTCCAAACTTCGATCTAATTTAGGAGATCAAGAAGTTGTCATTAAGGGGGAATGGGCTCTAATGCCTCCTTCCTTCTCCTATTGTTTCTCCTTTGTAAATCCTTCAATCGTATCCCAAGTTGTTCTTAAGGGGGGATGTTAGGATATTTAGACACTTAGGAGTTAGTTAAGTTCAACTTGGTCTAATGTGTCATTAGGTTAAAGTGTGTTTCTTTAATATGAATTTGTAATCTGACAGTCATGATATGTTTCCAACATAGAGTGATATGATGGATAATATTTTCCTCGATCTTAATGGCTACATTGATATTTGTCTTAGCACTTGATTGGCCCATGATCTTTATTTAAAGAGCATGGAGGGTCATTCATTGATGATCGATTGTGAGAAACTCTCTTGTAATATTTTTCTTTGCATTAATAAATTGTCTCAAGTGGCTACATTGGCTAGGGACATGAATGTTCCCCACAGGGGTTTTGCCACGTAAAACAATCGGTGTGTTGATATTTGATTTGGTTGTGTGAGTGGTTACTGAAGGTGTTTGTCCTATGTTGGAATACATGTGTTGTCGAACATGACATAGGAGCATATGCATAAATATGAAGTTTGTGAATGAGCAAAGGGCCTTTGGCTCTCCTTTGAATTGGTTGTGTAGTGTATATGGTTGTAGGTTCCAAAGACATGTGCATAGGCTCTATGAATGTAATGAGGCCCGAAGGCATTGATCATTGATTAAATAAAGTTGTAGAGATTATAATTGAATGTCTTTGCTATATTTTTTGTGATAATAGTCTATATGCATGTAATGTCTAATGATATTAATGTATTTACAAATTTGTGGTTTGTTGAAGTGTTTTTGTTGTCTAACTTTGATTGTAGGACCTCAAGCACTGTATCAAGCAATATCAGAGTAAGTGAATCCTAATATTGAAGACCTCTGGTTCTAGTAGACAATTCTATCAAATGGTGAGTTGATGGGTATACTTGTTTGAAAATAGGAGTAAAAGGATTTTGAGCACAAGTTGAAAAATAAAAGAGAGAGAGAGAGAGAGAGAGACTAAGTTGCAAAGATGTTGAAAAAGACAACAACATTGTTGGTGTGAAAAAGAGGAAAATGATGCAACTTGATGAGAAAAAAAATGTAGTATTGTTGAGAGTGGACATTCTAAAGAAGACATCATAATAGGAGGAAGAGAATTTCTTATGAGTGGTAAAGGCAAGACAGGGAAATCACAAAAGATGAAACGTTTGCAATAAAGAAGATGAGAGGAAAAGAAAAGTGCAAGAGATATATGCACAAGTGAAATCTCTAGAAAAGGCTCATAAAAGAAGAAGAGGTGGTAATCGAAGACTTCAAGGAGATGAGAAGATGTTCAAAGAGATGGTGTGGAATATGAAGAAGAAGTTGAATTCCATGAATTTATCCCATAAGAGATGTGTATCAGAGGAGGAAAGTGATGAATATCAAGATGATGTTGCAGAAGAAACTGATAGTATAAAAAATGTGGAGATGGAAGATTATGCATATGAAGTTGTAATTGGAGATGAAGGTGAGAAAGGTCAAGAACCTTCATGTTTGAGAGAAGAAGTCGAAGAATGTAGTCACTAAAATGATGTGGAAGGAATTTGTAGCCAAAAATATATGAGAACATATTTCAAGTGCATGAAGAAGAAATCATGCCAGAGAGTAAAAATGAAGATGAAGGCAATAGATGTAACATTAGAGGATATGTAATGGTTTTCCTGTAATTGGGGAAAAAATGAAGGATCAGTAGTTATCTTAAAATGTAGAAACTTTAGCAAATGTTACTAATTGTTAAAATAACAACAATAAAATGTTTGGTGATATTATTTATTTTAAATATTCAAACTTCTAAGAATTTTCTACAGTTTTTAGAAAATTTTGGTGATTTTTAGAGTACAATAGTTTTATCCTATAAAATTTGAGCAAATCAATTTAGGTAAATTGGTGAATCTTTTTAGGGAAAAAAAAACATACAAAGGTATCCCATGAGAAAAATTTAGCATTTAGTTTTTTCCTTGCCCATAATGTATTATGTGATTATTCCATTGTAAATAAGAGAACAATAGCTAAGGTTGTGGAGTAAGTGAGCAAAGAAATGCAACATAATCATTACAAACAACAAAGTGAATATGTTGTTGTGATGAATAATGATAGCAATGAGGAAGAGTGAGGTGAAGGAGTTTGTGCATCAAACTCAATAAGCAACAAAGAGTAACAATCTACCTGAGAAAGTGTATGTGAAAACCAAAGATGTTGTAACAATGGATGATGTTACAAAGAGAACAATGTTTTAGAGGTGAGTGGTATTGAAGCAACAATGTTGCAAGGGAGGAATGTTGCAACAATGAGTGATGTTACAAAAGAGAGTGTTCTTGCTATAGTAGATTCATATGGAGGTGATGTTATGGTGGAAGTAATAGTTGAAGAGATATAGGTGAGAAATGTTGATCTCTATAATTTTTTGAGTGTTGATATGTTTGTGGGTGAAGAAAGTAGTAGTTAGCTTGAAGAAATGTAGATGCATACTCAATAAAAGATATAGCAATAATGTTGACAAAGTGAAGAATATGTTGAGGTGAATATGTAGAGTAGTAATGCAGTGGAACAATAGAGAAAGGTCGAGAATGAAGAATATGAAGGAACAAATGGTGCGTTCATGATGGAGAGATAATCGCAACAACAATAGATGTTGTTGCAAGGGAGTGGAGATGTAGGAGAGCAATGACAACTTTGAATATGTTGGCAACATAGGAGTGGTTGTAATCAGAGGGAGACTCAAGAGATGCTTGAGAAGTAAGTATTAGTGGCATTTGTTGAGATAGAGATGATGGTGAAAAAGAGGGAAGATGGAGAGGTAGTAAGCACTATTGGACTTGTAGTAAGCACCATCAAAGGGAGAAACTTGATACAGTGAGTCCTATTGGATGAGATTTGCAGCAATTGGTAGGGGTGGATGAGTTGCAGCATGTGATGGACAAAATAAGGGTGATGGTGATTAATACAATTCAATAAAATAAGATGCCAAGTTGAAGTATAGATGTGAGAGATTACCTACAATAGAAGTTTGCAAAATTGAGGATTACAAAGAGGAATAAGAAGGACAATGAATGGAAAGTGTAGAATGATTAGTGGAGCAGAGAATGGATAAGAGGGAAAACGAAAGAAAGAAAGAAACATAGCACTCAATAGTTGTTGATTCCTTAACAATCTTTTGAGTGGGATGCTCAAAAATTTCAAACCAAGGGAGTATGATGACATCCATGACAATGTAGCTATCCTACATGTTTTCTTGTGTTTTCTTAGTATTCTAGTAAAATATAGCTATCCTACATATTTTCTTGTGTTTGGTTAGTATTCTTGTCTAAATATGATGAAGAAAGGGCATTTGGTTAACTTGTTCAAAGTCATTACAACAATATACTTATTATGAGCTCAACATATCACTTGCGGGAATTGAACCCAAGTGGGGAAGATAACAATCATTCCTCCCAACCACATGAACTAAACCCAATTGACAACAATTAACAAAGTAAACTTATTCTTTTTTATACACATTTAACTATAAACTCACAAAAAAATAGCCTATATACCTTAAAAATATTTTAAATAAACACCCAAAAAAATGCATTGCAAAATTTTCAATGAACGAATTATTAAGCATTCCTCATAATAAATTATGGCAAAAACTAAAAAAAAAATTGATTTATTTGCAGCTCTAAATATGGAAATAGAATATGGTAGTGAATGTTCCACGGAATTTGTCACAAATCAGAATGGGTCTACTAAAAAGATCTCTCATTGTTGTTTACTGGTTTCATGCACATTTGTAGTTGCACTTAAACTAATTTGTGATGGTTTGTTCAGGGTTATAGAAAGGGCAATTTCTTCAAGCTATGCCATTGTGAGGCCATTACTTTTAGTAAATATTGGCTCTTCTTATTGATTTGTTGATAATGCCATAATTGGAGGAGTGATAAAATATACAGGTCAAGGATCTTCCTTATTGAATTGTCTAGATAGTTTTTCTAGGTGATGGTATGAATTGCCTAGATAACTTTTCTAGGTGATGGTTTTTGTTGGTCCATATCTTTATCAGGATGTTCTTCTTCTACAAAAGGTTTATAGAGACCTGAGGGGTTACTATTCATCTATCTTAACACTTACGGCAGGTGTCAAATATACATAGGATATGATTGAAAAACAATTAGATGTAACGGTTGGTGGTGAAACTCTTCAATGCCAAGCTACATATTTTGGGATTACAAGAAATAACAAAGCCTTAATTAAGTCTACAAGTAGGCTAAGAGATCATTTACTTAAAAAAAAATGAGCCAAAAATTATTCTACCTTGTTTTTCAATTAAGGAGTCAATCAGAGCTTTATGATTGTGGTGAGGATGTAATAAATGATAGGAAAATATTTAGAGAAAGAGGACCTTAGAGAGCTCACAATTTAGAAATCAATATTATGGCTAACCATAAAGACTGCATTTGTATTTTTTTTAAGAGTTCAATCACGTTCCCAAGTTCTGGTTAACAACTTCAGGAAATAGCTAAGCTAGATGACATACCTTCATTTTAGATTGATAAGTGGTGGAATTCTAGAAAATGATTTAAGTATTTATTTATAAAGTTCATAGAGAAAATAGTGGAAGCATAAAATTACTCAACTTTGGGTAAGTGGGATAGTTCGTAGGTTATCACAATAGCATAATTGGTGGAGAAGTTGGTGTAAATAAATCATAAAATTTCTTAAAAGTAAGTGGGGCATCAAGCATGCAAGGTGTCAAGTCTTTCAACATTTTTTCTATATTTAAAATATAGTTACACAAACAGAGGCTGAAAGTTAGCATTCAAAAAAAGGATAAGAGAGCATTTGAGAGGGTTGGGGGTTGGAGTTTTTTCAGCTTAGAGGTTGAGTTTCTCAAAAGCCCATAGATCCATTTTATTTATTTTAAGCAGATCAAGGGACCAGCCAAAGGATTCATCACCTTCTTTGCAAATTTTGTTTCTCTCAATTTATGTATTTCTCTCAAGTTTATCAAGAACTCTTCTTCTAAGTATTTATAAATTCATGGATAACTATGTTTTAGTTATAAAGATTAATGGTGCAAACTTGCTCTCAGTTTTATCTTTATAGCTATATTTGGATATAATTCCAAGTAATGACTAAGTGCAAATGCATATTATTCTATGGTGCTTACCTTTTAATGCTTTGGAAATGGGTACAGTATATACTACTAACTTTTTTGTATAAAAGAATGCCTATTTCAAAAATCAAGGTTATTCAAACTTTATAGTTATTGTTTAACTATGGGATTCATTTGCAGACTTCCTTATATGCTTTCTTGCATACTTTTGGGTTCATTTGAATATTTTTCATACGTATTTTGTGCTATCATAAATGATAAGGACTTCCTCCTTTATTGGCATTTTTTATATTTATATGTATCTTTAGTGCCAAGGATTTATATGCCATTTCCACAAGTACTTGAGACATACATCTTCTTTAAATTCTTCTACATCTTCCATTAACTCAACTTATGTATCTGCAATGTGGCTTAAAGGTGCCCAATGGAAATGCCCTGGTCTGAAGGTTTAGACAAAGTTGTTGTGTCAAGCTTGCATCACTCCTCCAGTGTTTTATTATATTGCAACCATTGAAATATGGCGTCAGAGTTTGTATGAAGGAATTGTTTATTGGGTAACTTTGAATAACTATCTTTGTGAATGTCTAAGGGTTACCCCCTCTAGCCCAAGAGCCGACTTGAAGCCTAAAGCTAGGAGGCTCTCCAAATCCTCCATAAGGTGCATTGGCTTTGTTCCCTAGCCAGGAATAGCCTAAGGAGAAACACCATGTGTATTGACCAAGCTTGTATGTTTTATGTTATCCTTCACCCACTACTTTTCACTAGATTTCATTATTGATCCCACTTGTGTGATAGTATATCTTTTTTAATGTTTATTAACTACTTTCCTAATACGACATCTCATTCAACATCTTTGCTACAACTAGTTTTCTATATTGTTCACTATTGTATTTACTTAATTTGGCTCTCTTATATCCATGTTCTTCACATCCTTTGTTTACAATGTATCGTTTTACAATTCTCATGCCTTCTACTAGAACCTTTATTTCTAATAACTCCTCTAATATTCTCTCTTTGTTGTTCCCACATTGTCAATTCTCCAAAATAAACACTAGATTTTACTCTAGCTAACAAAATAACATATTTCTAGTATAAGAGAGCATAATCAAAAACTCTAACATATTTTAAAGCGCTAATTTGCAAATAACTATAGCAAAAACTACCTTAGCATATTTTAAGAGAAAAAGGTGGACCTTCAACAATTGGGATCCCTTCTCCATTCTTTGAATATAAATGTAGCCTTTTTAATGCCATGGTGAAATGAAAAATAAACTCACTAAATATAATTGAGTGATAATATTGACACAACAATACCAAAGGGTAATGTAAAATTACACATTTCGAGTTAAGTTTCATAGTTTAACCTTTCACATATCTAACCTATTTACATGCCACCTAAAACTCTCAACCTCTACCATGTATGGTATATCTTTACATGAGAAGCTTTACACTATTACATATATACTTCCACAAAATTATACTATGACCATGAACATAACATCACAATATTGCTTATGTTTAGGAATCACATCACCTTGTTCATTTATTCTAAAACTAAACATTCAAGGTTCTTAATTATTAATACATGTGCATAGAGGAGATGACATGGAAAAATATTTCACTTTCATATAGGGAAAACCCTCTATACTTCTTATTTCATGAGTGATTCTTTTTTAGTCCCTCATGTTTTCATATTCAACTATTTTTTTAAATGTTTTACTAAAGTTAAATTTTTCATTGTTTTCTACTTTATTATACTATTCATACAAAAATATCATATACAAATACCATTTTTCCCTAATCATTAGGGGAATTTGAGATCTAAAATGGGACTCTTAAGAAAATTTTCTATAAAAAGGTAAAATTTATTTACTTATAGGTTCACGAAAACTATCCGATTTAATTACTCCTTGAGAAAAAATGATGTACCCCAACCTTCAAACACTTTCACTAAATGCATTGAAGTAATAGTGATGGCCAAATCCATACGGCCTAAAAATCCTTTTATAAATGAAGTGGGGCCAAGGCAACTCTAGAAAGGTCATTAAATAAAGGTGCATATTGGAATGGGACACCTACATAAATGAAGGGGTCTTAGGCATGTAGGAGTACCCAAACTCAATATTTTTAATAAACCTATCATGAAATATACTGAAACACTTCAAATGTTTAAAAAAAGTATTTCTTGAAAAGATATGTTTTCTTGGTTTTTATCTTTATGTCCCCTTATTCCCAACTTAATCATGAAGAGTTTATTTTAATCTACCTTTGTTTGACTGGGGAATTTTGCACTTTTTTTTTTTTTAACAGAAACAGTTGGGGATTTATATATTAAAAA
Organism: Picea sitchensis; assembly: GCA_010110895.2. Classification (NCBI taxonomy): domain Eukaryota; kingdom Viridiplantae; phylum Streptophyta; class Pinopsida; order Pinales; family Pinaceae; genus Picea; species Picea sitchensis. The sequence continues at coordinate 292,160 of SNQJ01S0002359.1, forward strand.
AAGAGTAATAGTTCTCCACAAAATACATATGACAGAGTAAAAAAACCTTTGTTGTTTTCCCGAGAAACTAACTATCTGTGGAAATCTAGAGAAGCTGGTATAGCCAATCTAAAAGAGCTATTGTTTTTCCAAGTAAAAATGGCTACAACCATGTTCAAAATTAACAAAATTTTACATTTCATTGAAAACTTGGCTAGTGATTTTGAGAAGGCTCTGGTTCTTCATGTTGTTCTTCTTGTTGCCCGTTCAATTCGCCTTTGATTGGTGAATGTCTGCAACAGGGATCGGACGGGCTGGGGCTAGTCCTGGCACTGGAGGGGCCGAGGGATGATCATTGCTAGCAGTTGAGTGAAAGGTGGACGAGAGCCTTGACTCACCTGAGCCGATAGAGTTCTCTGGATGTTGTGGGTGGATTGGAGGATTTGCCAATTGTTGAGCAACTACCCCAATTTGCCTTGTGTTCCTATTAATTCCCCTGAGAGAAATTGTCGGCTCCTAATTATGCCGCAATTCTTGTTGGTGCAGTTGAGCTTGTAGGTTCTCCATTTCCTCTCGCAGTTCCTGATTTTCTCGTTGAAATTCACTGTGTCTAGAGTCTATGCGTTCCTCCACTCTTCTAACATCCATGCGTAATGAGCGAAATTGCTCCTGAAGTTCCTTCAATACACAGGTCGGACAAGAGCAGGGGGCTCTTGATATTCTCCACATATTGACGCAGAGTCTCAAGAAGAGACTGGTTAGACAGGCACTGTAGAATCGATGAACGTAGTCGGAATAAGCAGGAAGAGAAAACCAACCAAATTACGAGAAGAGCATCCTGAAGTTCAATGTGATGGCGCTAAAAAATAGTTGGAGGAGCCATGATTGTAGTAACGGTGTACCCTTGATGGAATAGGGTACCAGAGTCACCCACGAGTTGAATTGAGTTCGCGCAGGGTAGAGAGTTGGAGGTGACGCCATGGGCATACGGTCGAACGTCAAGAGGAACGAGTGAAGCTCTGCGAGATTTAAAGGGAGTATAGACAGCGGAGGGGATGGCATGAGGAGAAGGGAGGGGGGCACACGAACTGTCAATAGGAACGAGTGAAGCTCTGCGAGATTTAAAGGGAGTATAGACAGCGGAGGGGATGGCATGAGGAGAAGGGAGGGGAAAGCCACCTGAACCAATAAGGGAGCCAAGGCCAAGGAGGGGGGGCCCCGCAAGGGGAGGGAGGGGGCGCCAGGGAGGGGAACGGGCGTGAGGGGAAAGGAGGAGGGGAAGAGGGGGAAAGGGGGATTAGGGGGAGGGTAGGAAAGTGATTGAGTTCGGAAGAAAAAGGTCCTGGTTTATGAGGGGGAGACGGCGAAAACGTAGAAAGTTAAGGGAACCAATCATGTGAGGGGATTTGATTAATAACGAGGTGGCCATGTTCTAAAGATTTTGTTGCTTTGGCTAAGCGATCGGCTTCAGTGTTTTGAGAGCAGAGAATACAGAAATAGTGTACTTTAATGAAGAGTTGTTTCAAAGAATTTATTCGCGAGCAAAGGCCACTAGAAGATTGAGTTGTAGTGTTTGAGAGGCCAAGAAGGTATTTTAAAACTATTTCAGAGTCCCCTAACACCACAAGAGTTTGGATACTTCGTGAATGCGCAATTTTTAAACCCATGTACACTGCTAGACTTTCTTCTCTGTTATTGGTGTTCTTCCCCAAGGCCCAGGAAAAATCAACTACCTTTTGTCCATCGAATCATAGATGACTCCCCCCACACCTGCCACCCTTGGGGAATTTTGCACTTATTAATCCTCAAAAAAAAATCATTACATTTCCTACATTAGTCTTTTGCAAGCTTATCAAATACATACTCATTAAGTGCATTTTATCTCCTATTTATGCATAATTATCAATAAACTATTATTTTAATGTTATCTATTTGTTAAATTCATTTTATCTCATCTTTGTGCATAATGATGTGTGCATGACTTGAAAATGTTTCTCATTGGTTAGTATACTCATATACGGTTTCATTCATTACATACATGTTACACATTTCAAATCATCATGGCATTGAACCTCGCAATCTTTAACTTGCATTTAAGATTAAATTTTGATTTTGATTTTTGATACACTAGTATTCACAATAAATAAGCCTTTCTAGCTTAAAATCCATGACAACATCAATAACATTGCCATCCAAATACCACTTCAATGATACAAGATATAGTGACCTAAGAATGTCCCTCCAATACTTTTCAAGACAATATTCCCTACAAAATGGTTCTACAATCTCTGATCCTTAAGCCAATTTAAAAACATTTCCTATACTTCAGCAATATATCTTGTCATGTTACAATGCTTCATATGCTACATTACATCATAGAAGCACATGTTAATCAAAACAAATATCCATATTTAACACTTGACTAAGGATTTAATAAATGAATTATTACTCTGATCAATGTCAACATTCGCATAGAAAAATCTCTAAACATTTTTCCATTCCAAAAAAATCACAAATACATTAATAGGGATACTTGTATATCTAAATAGCGTTATTTGTTATTGGATAACTCTTCTTACTATCCCTATGTGACCAAGGTAAGGTTTCCCCCCTTCCTAACTCTAAATTATCACAATAAAAACTTTAGACAAGATGTTTGACAAAGACAACTTCAAGAATTCACAAATTAGAAATTACAAGAGGGGTCAAATCAATAACGCACTCTCGGTGTCTTGGAAAATCACTATCCTCGCTCTAGAGTCACATAATGGAACATCGAAGGAATTACAACCCCTTACAAAAAAGTTTAAAAAAATAGGATCAAAAGGGTTAGAGCTTTGTTTCAAAGTCTTAATATTATTTCTTTACAAGAAGTTCAAGTTCTTTTGAAGAGTTCTCTAAACATATTTGCATAAATATGACCCAATTTACTTCCACCCACGATTAAGGAGAGGTACATATTTGCATAAATATAACCCTATTTACTTTCACCCATGATTAAGGAGAGGTGGAGTGACCCTCATCTCTCCAAACGAGTGTTAGCTTTTATAGCTCGGGAGGTACTCCACATGTTTTGTCTTGTATGCGGAAGTGACCTTGCATTTGCACTACTAGGCACTTGACTTTGTAATAGGCGTTTATAAAATTGTAATAAAATGACTCTTTTATTAAAACGACTTTTTGTAAAGTGGCATTTCTAATATTTTATTAAAGTGACTTTATGTCATAAAGTGGAAAATTACTTTAGTAAATGTAAGTGATTTATTTTGAAGGGAATGAATCATGTCCCTTGATCTTGTAAAGGCAAGATTAGATCGTGGCCATTGAATTTAGGGATATAGGGATGGGGAAGGTGAAAAGTCATTTTGAGATATAAGAGAAATCCTAGAGTAGTGTGCAAGACAAGAAAAAAAGAATTGAGAGAGAGCTTGGAAGAAATTGTTGTGCAACAGACTTAACATAGTTTCCAAGAGAGATTGGGCACAAATCCCAAGGAAATATTTGTGTGAATGTGCTGAAATATATTGTTGTGGGAGAGATTGTACTGTACGAATCTGTACATATCGTACAGCAGGGAAAGAGCATGAAAATCAAGGCATCTCAAGGCACAATTTTCAAGGTTGTTTTCAGGATTTTCTTGTTGCAACAAGGTCGTATAGCAATTATTTGGCACAATTTCTGAGGTGTTGGAAAAGAGAAGGGTCATATAGCAATATGGATTATGAGGGCACGATTCTCTAGACATAAATTGCGGGACAATTTTCTGGGTGTCTATAAGTTTCTCTCTTGTTGTCAAATGTACTACTATTGTAGATTTTAGACTTCCTAAAGCTTTAATAAAGCTCTCTCTTGGTGGGTTTCCTCAAACTAGGGTTTTCCCTGGCTGGTTGCCAAAATCTGAGTGTGCTAATGTGTTTTGTGAATGTTGTTCATTGTTATTTTCCACTGCAATACTTGCTTAGTAATATGTGTTTTTGCTTATGATATAGTTGTATGTGGGTATTACATATCTAAGTTCATTTAAGATAGAAATATGTGTTTACTAAGTGTTTGACAAAATTCCTATGGAGTTAGTGTGCTTTTGTTACTGATTTTCTACATGGTATCAGAGCAGGTGCTCTGAGTTACAATGAGCAGTGCTATTTTGGCAAGGATTTGAAGGGGGAAACTTGGTTGTTTATTTTCTATTGGACGGTTGACAGGTAGATGGTTGCTTGCATCAGATATGAGGACCGGTTGGAAGGGATTTCCAGCTACTTGCAATGGAAATTCAAAATGTCAGTTATTCTCGGGGAGAACAAAATTTGGAGCTTTATCAACTCTGTAGTATTTGTTCCCACGGCAGACCTTGTTGCTTTGGATGTTCATGAGGGAAAGGAAGCCAAAGCTCATAGGATTATTCTAGATGGAGTGAAGGACTCACTTATCCCACACTTAGTTGAAAAGAAGACAGCTTATGAGATGTGGGAGACACTGAAAAACTTGTATGAGGGGAAGAATGAAAACCGAAAGATGGTCTTAAAGGACAAGTTGCATGGTACTAAGATGGCTAAGGGTGAGAGTGTGGCATCATATCTTACCCAAGTAGCACAAGTGAAAGATGAGTTGGCTACAATTGGTGAGGTCATTTCAGATTCAAAGTTGGTGAGCATAGCCTTGAAAGGCTTCACCAAGGAATGGAAAGCCTTTGTAAAGTGTGTGGTGGGTCGAGAACATCTTCCAGACTGGAGCAGACTGTGGGATGATTTCACTCAAAAGAATATCTGGGAAGGATCTCAGAGTAGTGAACAAAAGGGAGATGGAGATGATGAAGAGAATGTTGCTCTTGTGAGAAAGAGAAAAATTAAGAAGCAAGGGTATTCCGAGAAATACTTGAGCAAAGTCAAATGCTATGTATGCAACCAATATGGCCACCTTGCAACTCGGTGTCCAGAGAGGAAGAAGGAGAAGGAAAGGGAATTTGTAGCAGCGACAGCAATAGTAGAGGAATTTGCGGATAAGTTTGAGAGGGAATTCTCATTGTTTACTCTTGTGTCAAGTGTCGGAAGTACTGGATTTGTGAGTGACGGTAGATGGGTCATTGACAGTGGAGCCTCATGTCATATGACAAGAATATGGCGTATATTCCTCAGTATCACAGAGATAGGTCCAAATCAGCTAGTTGAATGTGAAGGGGGAATGGCATGAGAAATACGTGGATTTGGAAGGGTCGGATTCCAACTCGAGTTCGGAAAACCCCAAAGGTTGATGGAGTTATGTTTGTACCAAGGTTGAGGGTTAACCTGCTCTCGATGTCAGCCTTGGGAGATGTTGGATATGCGACATTGTTCAAGGGTGGACATGTCTTTATATACAGAGAGGGAGTGGATCTGGTCAAGCCACAGTTGATTGGTGATCTGTTTGATAAGTTGTACATTGTGCAAGGGCAGCCTACAGTGGGAGATGAGTCGAATGAGGAGAAAGAGGCTCCTAAGACTGCAGTGGGCCCAATGATTCAATCTCGATATCCAAGGGAAGAGAGGGAGTCTCTTCTGAGCACCGATAGGAAGCTCAGTTGGTGTGAGAGGGCAGAAGCTCAAGGTGGAGTGGATTCTCCTAAGAGCTCAGAGTTCAGAGTGGTTGCCAGGAGGTCTTCAAGTTCTAGTTCAGTGCATGTGTTGAGGTTGGCTACAGGTTCAGAGGGAGCTCCTACTACAAACAGTGTGATGGACTTGAGGACAGACCAGGTGATGGTGATGGTGATGGTAATGGTAGTGAGTACATCCCTCGCTAAGAGGGAGTGTTAGCTTTTATAGCTCGAGAGGTGCTCTGCATGTTTTGTCTTGTATGCGTAAGTAACCTTGCATTTGCACTACTAGGGACTTGACTTTGTAATAAGTGTTTATAAAGTTGTAATAAAGTCACTATTTTATTAAAGTGACTTTTTCTAAAGTGACCTTTCTAATATTTTATTAAAGTGACTTTATGTCATAAAGTGGAAAATTACTTTAATAAATGTAAGTGATTTATTTTGGAGGGAATGAATCATGTTCCTCGATCTTGTAAAGGCAAGATTAGATCTTGGCTATTGGATTTAGGGATGGGAAGGTGAAAAGTCATTTTCAATGATAAGAGAAAGCCTAGGGTAGTGTGCAAGACAAGAAAAAGAGGTTTGAGAGAGAGCTTGGAAGAAATTGTTGTGCAGCAAATTTGACTCAGTGTCCAAGAGAGATTGGACACAAATCCCAAGGAAATATTTCTCTGTGAATGTGTCGAAATATATTGTTGTGTGAGACACTGTATTGTATGAATCTGTACATGTCATACAGCAAGGAAAGAGAGCGCAAAAATTAAGACATCTCAAGACACAATTTTCGAGGTTGTTTTGAGGGTTTTCTTGTTGTAGCAAGGTCGTACAGATCAGGCCATACAACAACAATTTGGCATAGTTTTCAAGGTCCTGAAAAAAGCAAGGTTGTACAGTAATACGGATTTTGAGGGCACGATTCTCTAGAAATAATTGTGGGACAGTTTTGTGGGTGTTTGTAAGTTTCTCTCTTACTATCAAATGTACTACTACTGTAGATTTTACAATTCCTTAAGCTTTACTAAATCTCTCTCTTGGTGGGTTTTCCCTCGCTGGTTGCCAAAATCTGGGTGTGCTAATGTGTTTTGTGACTATTGTTCATTGTTATTTTCTGCTACGTTGCTTAGTAATGTGTGTTTATGCTTAAGATATAGTTGTATGTAGGTATTACATATCAAAGTTCAATTTGTGTTTATTAAGTGTTTGACAAAAATCCTATAGAGTTAGTGTGCTTTTGTTACTGATTTTCTACAAGTAATTGTTTTGGATTATGGACAAAATCCACAAATTGAATTTGGATGGCAGAATGTTCGGTTTAGCAAATATTTGTGCAGGCAATGATATAGAAAAAAGTGCTAACTTCTACGGATTATTGTTTAGCAAATATTTATACAATCAATGATATATATAAAAGTGCAAACTTCTATAAATTATTGTTGTATGGTGTTATCTAATATGTATATCTGGTTTTAAATGTTTTAAATTAATTTAACTTCTAATTAATTTCCAATTATGCCTTTTCAAGTCCTCAAATATATTGTATTTTTTAGAATTAAATTAATGCTTTGCAATTTTTACCATTGTTATGTACATTATCCAATATGTAATGTGACCATGCTAGAGGGATGGCATCTAAAACACAGTGAAGGTCGAAGATAAAATACCAACAGCAACTTTATGGTCCTAGAGGAATGGCATCTATGACGGTGACAGTCGTTTAAGAAAGCCCAAAGGACTATGACAATGCATCAACACAAAACAAGGCCAGAGCATTTTGGCACACATTGACGCATATTCAAAGGACAAACAAAAACACCACAAAACAGTGAAATCTTATGCCACTAACATAACCTTTCCATTGGTGACAACTTCAATACCTTAAATTTACAGTACACTTGACAAAGGCATGTAATGTATAGTATACAAGAAGCTCATAGTCATGAAATCGTGGATAACAAGTTGGATCATCTCCAGCATGTAGACTTCCATTATCAGCATTTCCAATTGCTGATTAGTTTCACAACTCAACGGGAAACCTGTTAATTACACGGGATTGCACTTCCCTTTTTACTTTCAGAAACCTCAGTGTTGACTTTTAATGTTTTATACTAACACTACTTTTAAAGTTTTATAATAGCACTACACCTTCCATCAGTTTTGTGTCATCAACTTGCCACTTGGATATTTTCATGATTGAAGATTTGAGGCAGTTCTCTTCGGCTAACTAGGGTTAACTTGTAGATTAGCACTACAATTCCATCAGTTCTGTGTCATCAACTTGCTCCTTGAGATTTTCATCATCATCCAGGTCAACCAATTTAAGGCAGGTCTCTCCATTGGTGCAGTACTTCAAAGTGATTTTTGGTGACTTGCATACCATTTCCAATAGATCTATTTATATGGATTGGAGAAGCATGGAAGAGTTATCAGTACTCTTTCAGGGACATGCAAAATTTCACATATGGTTACGTCTGATTGTATTAAATGCAAGGATTTAGTAATATTTTTTGGTTGCATGCATGCAAGCAAGGTCACAATCTTGACCCTATGTGCAACATCAAGAGGTCACCGTAGTTGCATGGAGAATCCCATGCATGGATTTCTGATAATTTATTCTTTCTAGTAATGGTTAAATTTTAACATTGTTATTTATAGTTCCTATTTATGAGAGGGCATGCTGACACCTTATTGACATAACTCCATTTATGGCACTTCTAAATATAGGAAGTCACTGTTATAGCAGGCCCCATTCCAAGTAATTTCTATTTATCCAACTGTTCCTGTGTTGCTTTGTTTCAGTAGAAGTAGCAAGATTTAGATTCCAACTTCATTGCTTCCTAGTTTTCCGGAGGGCATTGCTATTACATGCAGTTAATATTTCAGGCAGAGAGATATAGAGAATATATAAAAATAACTGGGATCCGATGGATGCAAGCATAACTAGAAAATATGCACATCACCACCCAAAATTATGATTAATTATTTTATAGATTAAAATTTGAATTATGATTAATTGTTTTATAGATTAAAATTTGTTTCCAATTGTTTGATGTAAAGTATAAATATAAAATATATTTATATTATATGTATAATATAATATAAAGTATAAATATATTTATTATCTAAAGACGCATCTCTTTATGGAGAGTCATCATGGTCATCATATGTTCTTTATATAGAACACTCATCATTATAATAAAATATTCATACACATACAATATAATCTCTTATGAAAAATTCAACATGGTATCTCTATTGGGTTTGACTAGGTTTGACTGGGTTTGATTCGGCTTGACTGAGAGTAAAGTCTTGGGAGTGTTAAATTTATGGGGTTGTTGCAATCTCTATATACGACATATTTACTTTTTACTCCTACCTAAATTATAAAAAGAATTCCAAAAATTATGATGGCAAGTAATTTCTAGTAAAAATGTCTAATTACCTAAATATGAGGAATGTACTCCATATTTACTTCTACCTATATTTAGGCAAAGAATCCCATGAATTATGGAAGAACAATTTAACAAAGTTAAATACTATGTGGATGGATTATAACCAAATTAATCTTTGGATAGTTACAGGGGGTATTCTCCAACTATTTATAAGGAAAAAAATAATAATTTTAAATTTAATTTTCAAAGAGACGTGTTTTTTTTGGATCAATTTAATATTACTATAAAAAGACACAACAATAGACACATATTTTTCTCTCTCATGGAAAGTGATCTAAGGAAGGGGCCGAAGTTTCTAAGTAGTTGAAATTTTCTGTGTAATTACTTAGTGATGTTCTAGAGTTTACTAAAATAATATCATTGGAAGAAATTACCACTTGCGGAAAATTGTGCTTGTCTAATTTAACACTAGAAAATCAACGTGGTTAACGGTATGACATAGAGTATATGATGGATGTGTTAGTAGAAAACATATTATTTCTAGGGTCACTGTATATAGTTGTGCACAAGATAAATTGATCTCCTCTAGGAGATGTTTTTTTGTTGTTGTTTCTTGTGACGGGACGTCACAAGTAATAGCTCTAAGAAGGAACCATAATGACAGTGGCGAGAAGCAACATGTAGCAAGACTATCCAAACATAGAGTTGTGCACATCCATGTAATGAAAAAGAAGAGAAGGTTAGCACATGCAGAGGGAGTGTTGAGATTTTATATAATTTCATAAGTTATTCTCAAGTGTTAATGTTTCAACATCGGGCTAACATTCTCTCAGGATTGGTCATGGTAATTTGACCAAGGGATAATGACCCTGGCATAGTCTTCTGATGACATAAGACTCAAAGTGTGTGGCTTTCAACATCCCAAAGGATTGAAATTCTTCCAGTGACACAAATGGCATCCTGATCAGAGAGAATGGTCCTTGTAGTCACAGAACACTTTGTTGAGTACGTGACAACTGTGGAACACTCGGTATGCAAATTGAAGAAGGTTTTATACGGATTAAAGCAGGCACCCAGAGCATGGTATGGCAGGATCGAGTATTTTCTGACAAGCTTAGGATTTAGAAACAATAGTGCAAATCCTAACCTTTACCTCAAGGTTGTGGATGATGGACCAGTAATACTAATGTTGTATATGGATGACCTATTTCCAAACAGGTGTGGAAAAGCTCATCTCGAAGTATAAGAGAAAAAAAAAAACATTGGTCGCTGAGTTTGAGATGAAAGATCTCGGAATGATGCATTACTTTTTGGATCCCGAGGTATGGTAGAGACAGGATGAGATCTTTATGAATCAAGGGAAGTATACAGTAAAAACCCTGAGGAGGTTCGAGATGTTGGATTGCAAGGTAATGACTCCACCTATGGTATCAAATCTGAAGTTGTTGTAGGATACGACTTTAGAGACTGTGAATGTTACTTTATACAGGCAAATGGTGGGTTCATTGATGAACTTGACAAACACAAAACCCGATATATGTTTTGTTGTGAACATCTTGAGTCAATATATTGAGCAGCCCATGTAGATTCATTTGGTTGCAGCAAAACATGTGATGAGGTACCTTAAAGGTACACTGGATTATGGTCTCAGATATGTGACAGACAATAAGTTTGGATTATATGAATATTTAGATTCAAATTGGACCGACAGTATTCCTAATCAGAAGAGTACTTCGACATATTGCTTCAATCTAGGCTCCAGTATGGTTTCATGGAGCAACAGGAAACAGTGGTGTGTAGCACTCAATACCGCTGAAGCAGACTACGTGGCAGCATGTGCAACAGGGTGCAAAGAAGTGCGGCTTCAGAAATTGGACTCAATTTGAGTTGTAGGTAAAACCTACAAGAAGAGGATGATGAGACTTGTTCTGGAGGACAAGTGATGACGTCAACAAGTTGAATATCCAGTTTATATTCAGTGCTTGAGAGGGAGCCAGACAGTCAGTTCCAGATAGAGATGAATACTACAGTAAGGAGAAGGAGGTATGTCGAAGGCAAGAAGCAATTATGTGTGGCGCTCAGTACAGTTGAAGCTAAGTATACATGTGCAACAAGTCATGAAGCAGTGTGGCTTCAAAAATTGTAGACTATTGGATTGAATTTGACTTGTAGGTAAGACATACAAGAAGAGGATGACGAGACTTGTTATGGAGGACAAGTGATGAAGTTAGCAAGTTGAAGATTCGAGTTGATATTCAATGCTCAAGAGGGAACTGGACGGTCAGTTTCAAAGGGAGTTGGGTACTATAGCAAGGAGTAAGAGCCTTCTTCGGATGCAGGAAGCAGTGATGTGTGGTGCTCAGTACAATTGAAGCTGAGTATTTGGTAGCATGTGCAGTAGCAATGTGACTTCGAGAACTTTTGTCTGGGTTATTTGGTCTCGAACTAGAGGCGACCTACATTTGGTGCGACAACCAGAGTTGCATGAAGTTGTCAGAGAACCTCATGGTCTATGATAGGTCGAAGCATATCGAGATTAGATATTACTATATCATGGATATAATGTAGAAGGGAGCAGTGAGGCTCTAGTTTCGTGACTACGAAAGATCAAGTTGTGGACGTGTTTACCACGCTGTTGTCGAGGATGAAGTTTGAGTACTTCATGGACAAGCTTGGTGTGCTCCCTCTTCAGAAGGAGTATTCTCATCTAACATGAAAAATGGTTGGCACTGAGACATGTGGAATTCATCCAGCATGAAAAAGGGTTGGCATTGAGTGTTCTCATCTAGCGTGTAAAAGAGTTGGCACTAAAACAAATGACACTCATCCAGCATGAAAAACGACTGGCACCGAGTGTTATCATCCAACATGAAAAAGGGTTGGCACCGAGACATGTGAAACTCACCCAGCATGAAAAAAGGTTGGCACTGAATATTCTCATCCAGCATGAAAAAGGGTTGGCACTAAGACAGGTGGAACTCATCCAGCATGGAAAAAACGTTGACACTAAGTGTTCTCATCCAACATGAAAAAGGATTGGCACTGAGACAAGTGGAACTCATCCAGCATTAAAAAGGGTTGGCACTGAAACAAGAGTGCACATGATCAGGTATTGATGCATCGCAAGGAGTGGATGTCCTGGAGACATGTTGTAGCTATTGAGAGCTACCCACAAACCTTGGTTGCATGGGGTGAAGTCGTGTTGCACTATGGATAACTGAGAATGTATAGATTCGTATGTTCAATAGTCAATGGATGTGAGCTCGTGTGGTATCAAACTTGGAATCTGTGTCTCACGGAAGTGACACTTGATTGCTAGACACTTTGTACAGAGGGGAGCAATGAGGCTCCAATATGGTGCAGAATGGAGCAGTGACGCTCCAATATGTGGCTATCGATGAAAAGGTTGCAGATGTGCTGACAAAGTCATTGTCAAGGACGAAGTTCGAGTACTTGAAGGACAAGCTAGACATAGTCTCTCTTCAAAGAGAGTGATGGCTTCAAATGTTATCACGAGGTAGTGGATGTCATGATGACCTGTTGTAGCCATTGAAGAGCTACCCATCGACCCTAGATGCATGTTGAAGAGACGAAGTACATATGTTATCGCAAGATACTGGATGTCATGCATAAGATATCCAAGTTTTCTATGGGAAACTGGATAGTCTCATGATGACATATTGTAGCTATTGGAGAGCTACCCACCAGCCCTGGATGCATGCGATGAAATCACAAGGGTGCACGTGATGAGATACAGATGCATTGCAAGGTAGTGGATGTCCTGGAGACATGTTGTAGTTATTTGAGACCTTCCCACATGCCTTGGGTGCATTGATTGTGAAGTCACAAGGGTGCACATGATGAAGTTCATATGCATTGCGGGGTAATGGATGTCATGGTGACATGTTGAAGCTATTTGAGAACTTACCCACAAGTAATCTTCAAAGGTAATCTCCAGAGGTAATCTTGACATAATGTAGAACGTCTCCATCATTGAGAGAGTTTATGTTTGGACAGCATCAAAAAGACATTCTACTAGATTGATAATTAATAATATGATTATTAATTATAATATTATTAATGTAATAATATATTTATAATATAAAGTATAAATATAAAATATATTTATATTATATGTATAATATAATATAAAGCATACATATATTTATTACCCAAGGACGCATCTCTTCATGGATGGTCTCCATGGTCACCATATGTTATTTTTATATAGAACAGTGATCATTGTCATAAGATATTTTCATTCACATACAATATTGTCTCTTATGAAAAATTCAACACCAACATGGTCTATATGGACGATCACCTCCTTTCTTTGAAGGTACAATCAACTATGAAATGCAATATGATTGTTTTATGTACGCCACACATTTACTCTCAAAGACACTACTGTTCAAACTCATCTGTGAACAAGAAATCCTTTTGTATTCCCTTACATTGGTTGTTACAACCAATAATATATAATTCTTTGAAGCCTCCAAACATCATTTCTGAACTACAGCTATACAAATGTAAATCATCTACATAAATTTCAATTATTCCAATTCTTTTATGGCCAAGAATTCCAACATCAATACCCTGTCCCCTCTTTTTCTTGTGCACCTATTATTTAACAAGATATCTTTCAATTAACACAAAGATGCGACGAATACCAACATCAGGAACCCATCGTTCAGAGCATAATGGTTTTTGTAACAACTCTAAAGGTTGCATGTTGATTCCGAGGAACAATGTAATCAGTCAATATCTTGCAATCTCAGAGAGCTTGTCCATTGCAGATTGACTCGGATTTATAATTGCATATTGCAGATTCATAATCATCAATCAATATTCTAATCTTGAAACATTTTGCATTTCATATCCCTATGAAAAGTGATAAATGCCAGATGCACATTTGATTATTCATTGAAAACACTCCCAATCCACATACCGAACAGAAAAACAAAAGCAAATATACAATAAATGCAGAAGCACTTGATGGAAGCAATTTGCATACAAAATAATATCCTTTTACGAGTGTCTCCATACCAGCATCCATAGAAAAGACTTGACAAGAATACTTAAGGTGTTACTTCAACAATAGAATAGCCTGATGAAAACAACGTGATACTCTCAACAGAGACTGTCTCCATACCAGCATCCACGGAAAGAACTTGAAAAGAAAACATAAGGTATTACTTCAACGATAGAATAGCCTGATGAAAACAACATGATACTCTCGATAGAGAAATGCCGACAATTAAGACCTTATTCAAGAGAACACGGATGATCTATTAATCGACATTTTCTTGAATTTGTTCAAAGCACAAACAGTTCAAAGTCCGTGCCCTGGTATACTCTACCTCTCAAACACACATTCAATTTAACAGAAACAAAGCTTTAGCCATATACCTCCCATGTTACATAATATATTTCAGCTGTAGAATGACGCCATTTAAAGTCTCAACTTGATTACATGAAACTAGAATCAGAACCGTGAGAACCAAGCACAAGCAACAATTAATGTCATTGGGAAGCTTCAACAAAACCACGATTAAATACCAAATACATCATTGTATTGGCTAGAGAAATATAAGGAGAGTTTATACTGTCAAACTCCTAGTTGAAAATAGGCTTAAGACCTTAGTGCAATATTAAGGCGAGTAAAAACAAATAAAAAGCCATAAGAGATGAAATACCCCTCTCCAAATTACATTTATTGAGTGAACTAGTATCCAGTTGGAGAGTACTTACACAGCCAAGCCAAAAATCAGATGTCTATATGATACATAATTTTTTCAATATCTTTTTCAAACATTTCATTCACTTCAGTGAACCTTACATTATATAGAGTGCAGACCACCACACTGCCCACTAAAATATCCTGGCTTTAAGATTAGTCTAGAAATGCAAACCCATGATACTGGAGGGGGGTGTTGTCTGGCCAACCATCATACTGGAGGAGGGTACTGTTTTGCCTGCTGTCGAACTCTCCGCTTGTATTCTGGGGGGTCCTGTGAATCATAAAGAAATATGAATTTTTTGCTGGTTGAAAGTAAAAACACAAGCAGAATAAACGGGTGTCATACTGTATAGCACCAGAAAACCAGTATATGTTAACTTGAAACATTGTTTTCGACAAGCTAAATGTCATCAGCGTGCATATCTTTGAAGTTTGTAGCGTACTGAAGTGGCAAAACTGTGGCACTTCAAGAATAGTCTACTTTAAAGAGCATTGTTCTACACCAATGAAAATGGCCAAGACAACACACCATAAGATGCTTGTCTAACAATTTTCGGTCAATCAGATTGAATTTAAAGCAGCCTAGAGTATCACTGAGTCAAAAGTTCCAAGAAGAGATACAGTTGACTACTCACTAATCTCCATTTTTCACTTCAACCCTCTTTTAGCCCCAGCACATTAAGTATTTAATAATTAATTCCCTTCCCTTTCAGCCATTCCAATATCTTTTGGACCTTTTATGCTCATTTCTTACGCAATCATTAACTGCAATATGAATTGGAGTTCCGTTCCAAACTTCACCCCAAACCATGTAAACAGTAACACTTATTACATATAAATACTTAATGAAGTTGATGAATTACTATAGCTACATCATGACACTAAATTGAAATATAAATAAAAATTGAGAACACGTATGATTTCAAATACTATACCGTTGAGTTTTTAATCATTAAAATGTATTTAGATGCTCACATTATAAATTCAAATTAATGAGTTGCCTCATTCTTCTGATCATCCTCTCCAGCCAATCAATGTTTTGCACCACATCAGAGGAAATCTATGCAATCCATAAGGAAGAGGCAATATACAAAGCTACATTTTTCAACTAGCAAAGGAAATCCTTTGTAAATGTAGCTACACAATTTAATCAATGCAAATCAACCTCAACCCACATCAACATTTGCAGCCATAAATAGAACAGCATTTCCTGGATGAAAATTTGTTGCATATATCAATATGGATTGAAATTTAGTCATTGGCCAGCATTTCACATTTTCCCATATTGCACTGGATGTTTGGGTTGATGTTAGTAGAGTATGATATTTGGGTTGTTACTAGAGTATTACTTGGAGCTCAAGTTCTCAGACCTGAATAAGCATATGACATTTTTAGGTTCCAGACACACTTATTATTTATGTTTCTTCTGCACTAAACATGAGTACTACACTGAATTCTGGAAAAAACATGGGATAATATTTTCAGAACTACCGACACAGTAGCACCTAAAACTACCACACTTACAACAGTTGAAATCTGAGAATGCATATTCAATGCTTTTTCGGGCAAAGGTATCTAACACAGATTGTTTTCATCAAATACTAACATTGCAGCATTCTGCCCAAAAACTTGTACTGGCAGCCTCCATTTTCAGGGTATAAAAGATTGACCTCGTCAACTTTTCGTAGGACAGTTTGTAAATGCAATCAATTCTGTCCAAAACTGGCTTGGTAGAAATACAATGCTTCGTCCAGTTCATCCTTCAATATAACCCTTGGCTTGCCTCCATACGTTCAATTGTAGATGTCTTCAAAATAGTTTCATTATATCTTCTAATCAAACTAATCAGCAGGTTACATGGCATGAAATTGACTATGCATGACACATCAAATAGGGACAAAAGATGTGAAATCAATTACATTGACATCAATTCTCTATTATTTGGTTCACGGGTAGTTCCATGACCCAACTGCTTTTCTTAATTACAACTATTGAACTTATGTCTATCATTAGTAAATATTGAAGCCACTTATATAATGTTCCTTTATTACGTTATGTGCATTTTTTATTACTGTTGGAATCATCATGTACATTGACATCAATTCTCTTTTATTGGTTCATAGGTAGTTGCATGACCCAAGTTCCAGCTGCCATTTCTTAATTAAACCTATTAAACTTAACGTCTACCATTATTAAATATTAAAGCCACTTATATAATGTTTCTTTATTATGTTATATAATGTTATACATCGACATCAATTCTCTTTTATTCGGATCATAGGTAGTTGCATGACCCAACTGCCTTTTCTTAATTACACCAATTAAACTTAACGTCTATCATTATTAAATATTACAGCCACTTATAATAATGTTCCTTTATTAAATTACATTAGTTCATTATGTTGCATCATACTCCAACACTAAACTGTATCTATCCCAATGGCATTCTAAACCTCGCAATATATAGCTTCAAAATCAAAGCATAGAATTTTGAATAGCCTAAATGAATAAGATTGGGTATTAAAACAAGAGTCAGCTTCTAACTTGCCACAGGCCCGTAATTTACAGTTGTAATTTATTTCTTCAACAAGTGCTTATCTAAAATAATTGGTTGCCCGTGGAATCTATGTTTAAAGGCTAACACAAACCACCTATACAATTTTCAGACATTTATTGCAAAAACTCTTATTCTAATATGACCACGCAGAATTCATAGCTTTCAGGTTGACACACATTTTTCAACTGCCTGTTGGACAAAGCTAACTAATTGATTTGGAAATTTGGATTTGACTTCAGAGGGCTAGGGGTTTTGAACACTGACATTGTCTACATTGGCCAAGTCCAAACAATTAACAGAATTGCGTAATAGATCTCATTTGACTCGGTCACCAAGCACGTAGCACTGAATTTATGACCCTTCTTAGAGCCTGTCTCTAACAGTGGACAACAATGCTGGATAACCAATACCTCACCACAACTCAACTACTCTCTAAAAAGCTTTATTCTTAATCTCTGATATAGCTTAAGTTGCATGTTATGATGTTAGTAGTGACACTGTTTAGTTAGAGCAGGGAACGAGGGGAATAGTATGCATTCCAACAAAGCCTTATCCACTAAGCATGGCTAACTTAATGTATCCCAATGCATATATCTCAACTTCAAATGATAATTTGGGGTCAAGGTGTCTTCCACGACTTGAAGTTACAGTGAGTTGACCAATCGTTTGTTTGGATACAAGTACCAGTAACTTTCTTCATCGCTGCCAATTCTCTTGTAGTGCATGCATTTTGGATAACTCTATTTGTCTACCGATTTTCCCATCAACCTGTCAGCACTGGTAAACTTATCAACATCAATCTAGATATCAACTTGGGTCTTTGCTTGTGTGTTGACAACATTTTATCATGTCCAACAAGGTAACTCTTCTTAACCCTGTTATTGTTGGGTTCAATTGCCAATCTTGGCTTCTCATTTTGACCAGTAATATGCCTCACAACATTCAACAAATCAAGAATGAATCCGATACTAAAACAATAATCTAACCTCATTGAGACAAGCTGATACCTTGCTTAGAGTGTGTGTTTATTATCAACAAAATCCACAAACATAAACCAATACAACAAATCGATGGATCATAAATAAAATAAAAACAATGAAATGCAAATGATACTAATATAATATGATTTACATATACAAAGTAATATTTCTATCTGCTACAAGCTTCTTACTGCAAAATTGTATCATTTAAATAATGAAATAATTACAAAGGTGGCTAAGGTGCACCCTGAAAATAAGGGATAAACCTATTCTTTGGTATGTAAGCCACAAAGCATCAACGGCATAAACTTCTCAAAATAACAATACAAAAAGATAGTTTTAGCTTTCCTAGGGAAGCTCAGCTACAAGCTTCTTAGAAGAAAATTCAAGAAAACGTTTACAATTCCAAGTATGACATATCTAATTTGAAAATTCTAGATGGCTTCAACCGAACTCAATTTGTGTTTAACTGTAAAGGTGTTCTTCCTTCAAATCCTCATTTGAAATTAATTTTTACATTTATACAAGGTAGTAAATCACTTATAAATAACTAATTTTAATTGCAAATAATTGCAACATCTGTGGTAGGCCACGGTCTCATGATAAGGGAGACTGATTGATGTAAAGATGACAAAAGCTCAAACCCTATTACACATATGCTCCGTGAGTTTATAAAATCCTTTGTTGATATATGTTGAAAGCATAAAAGGCCAGGTGTGAGTCAAGGGTGAACTTCAACAACAAAGATGCATGTAAGAAGCAGCAACTTAGACAAAAGAACTCCTATGTCTCATCTACAGCAGACCACGGTCTAACAATAAGGGAGAGTGATTGTCATAATGATGACATAAACTCAAACCCTATTACACATGCTCCTTGAGTTTATAAAACCCTGTGTTGAATACAAGTTGCAAGCATAAAAAGGCCAAGATGGAGTCAAGGGTGAATTTTGTCAACATAGATGCCCGTAAGATGCAACAACTTAGACAAAAGAACTCCCGTCTCTCACAATGAGCTATCCTTGTGTTAATGCGAGGGAGCGTTTCTCAATCCTCTCCTATCAAAAGGAAATATTTAATATCTGTCACACCTATCCCAATAATTCAACTTCCTGTCTGTAGAAGTCTCCCCTTCTTAGTAAAGTTCACTCATCAATTCAACTTGGCAAGCCAATGTCAAATGTTGGGTCAAATGCCAAGTAATGTCAACATCAACATCAAGTCAACTATTTAGTGTCAACATCAACGCAGGGAAAATTGCATTGCAAGCAGGTAAACATTGTTATCAAATGTAGTAGAGTAGATAGAGTTCAAAAAAAAAGCTCAACTCAACAGAAAATATCAGAATGCAACAAAAATATATATAATTGAGTTCTGAATTAAAAGATAGCTCTATATAGCAAGAGTCTGGTGGTCTAGCTCAAGTGGTTGAGTGCTTTGAGCTTCATGCAGGAAGTCCCAAGGTTGATCACCAGGCTGTCTAACTCTGTTGTGTGCCTCATTTTATGTTCCTACTGGATCAGGCAGCGTAGTCAGTGCCAACAGGTTTACACTGGATACCATCTGCAAAATGCAGCGAAGTACCCATGGGTTTCCCCATGAGATTTTCTTTGGAAAAACATACAACTCTATATAATAATTAATTATCACTTCATATTACTATAACCATCAGCATCATTATTAAATTATTAATATGTTGAATCATTAATCCCTTTGTCAGATTACAAGCCACCCATTCTTGCTATCTAGTACTCAAACATGTCTAAAATGAAAGCTTCTTCTAGCCAATCTAGGATGTCATATGAAATATACAGCTTTCAGCTTTATTTGGAAGTTGATAATTGCCATTAACTAGACAATTTTTCAAACACTTCTTGCGTGCAGCAGTTATAATAAGCTATTGTCCAATTTAAGATGAGCATAGATGTATGATGTTTGATAGTGTAAGTAATGGTAAATCACTTTTGTGATTGATTTGTTATAAAAATTCCTCGAAAATCAAGAATCCACTGAGATAAGAGCATTGTTGATAACTAAGATGTTGACTCAAATGTAATTGTTATTGCTTACTTTTTAAATGTCAACGGATCCATGGTGTACTCCAACTAATGCAAGGACTAAAGATTGGTGATTAGATAGTGACAATTGTTTGGCACCCTAATTAGAGGGAGTGGTAAATCCATGCTTCTTTCAACATTGTATGGTCTCACAAATAACAATTTTAACAAATGCATCTGAACTATATTAAGATTGAAGCACTTGATACCTCAAATACTATACATTAGTGTAACTAATATTAAAACATTGATAGATAAATATTTTAATAAAATCTTATCAAAGTTGGGGAGGTCATGAGTTCAAATCTCTTGATCCCCTTGGGGTTAGGCTTTGTAATCAGGGCCGGCAGTTTAACCTATTTACCATCCATGGATCATGGAGAAGTACAAGGGTTTCTTCAGAAAAGAAAAATATATTTTAATAATTTTAATTAATCAATAAACATTAATTTACCTATAAAAAATAACTTCTCAAATTATGTTATAATCACTATGGAATATCATACTCGATGAGAGAGTTGAAATATGCTTTGAAAATATTACTGCAAGAATAGATGTCAGACATCTACATTTTCCACAAGCCTTTGACTATTCAACTATTAATTACAGACATGAAGTTAAATTTCATAAGGGTAACTACTATCAGTATCTCCCTACTCAAAGGAAAAATAAATTAAAAGAAATGCTAACAAATACAACACAAATAGTGATAAAATTTCTTACTTGGATAAAAAGTTGATAAGCATCCGTTTGTGCAGGATCAGATGGATTTGGTTGATCTAAAAGGTCTTGAATACCTATCAGAATTTGCTTCACAGTAATGGCTGGTCGCCATCCCTGTAGATAAATCCATAGAAACATTACAAACATTCAATACACGTTAAATGTTAATTCAATAATATTAATAACACAACCCAAAGGTATAAACAAAACACTTACAGAGTCCTCATTAAGGATAGAGAGACAAACAGTTCCTGATGGATAAACATTAGGATGAAAGAACCCTGTAGGGAACTTGCATTTTGGAGGTTTACTTGGGTAATCCTCACTGAAATGAATTGTTAGAGGAAAGTAACCACCCTCCCAGTCCGTCTGTATAAAAATTGGAAACAATGTCAACACACTATTCATTCAATTGCAATTACAAGAGAAAATACAATATAAGTCACTAAAAGATGAAGGAAATACAAAAAGCCTTTTTATGGCCTAACAAAAAGTACAAAAATATATCATGGAATGTAATACACTATGTTACTGGATCCATCCACCCTTTGGGATGAATCCACAGATCCCTAGATCGGATATGAATTCGGTTCCTCCTAGGATCCACTCCACAATTTTGCTAGGTTACGAAACTGCATAAATTGTGAGCAATAATCAAGGACTCCTTCAACACTGATTGCAATTATCACTTGACAGTTATTTGTTCTATCGTGGAATGCTTCTATTTCAAGGGTGCTTTCAAAACTGACAGCAATCATGAATCACAGAAACCGAATACCACTATAGCTTATTGCTTAAGAAGACAACGGCAAAGGTTCGCTGGAAAGCGCAAACGGGCTCTACAATGTGTTAGAAGTTGTAGATATATGTAAAATAATAAAATCAGATTCATTGTTGCACCAAGATTCAAGAGGTATCTACGCCACAATTTGTTTGTAACTGAAATCATGGCACAACAATCTCGGCTCTTATCTACGCTACTACTTATTTATAACCGAAACCCTGGTGCAAGAAGTATTTATTCAAGCCATAAGGAAGAATTTGGAATTCAAGCCATAACTTTTATACTAAGTTATACAATTTAACTTATATCACATCATAAAATAAAGTTATATAACCAATAGTTAGCCATCAATGTATGTAGTTAGCCATTAATATATATGTATTATAATAATAATAATAATAATCTATTTTTAAGGTCACGGCCAAGCCAACACACCAAATTGGTGTCTGAGACCCCCTTGTTTGTGGGACAAGGGACCCCCCTCCGCCCAGTGATTTGACTGGTAAAGTCTACTAAGGTATACATACCCTAACCCCCCTCTGGATTTGAACCTGTGACCTCTTAAGAGGAAACACATGTTCTTAACCATTAGGCCCACAAGTAATAGTTAGCCATCAATGTACATATATAATTCATAAGTTGTATATACATTAACTTTATAAATAATTCTCCCAGATGGGGTGACAAGTGGATGACAGGTGGTGATAGGCAGCTTCAAGAGTTATTAACCCCTACCACCAACCTCCCTTCCCTCCAGATTGAATGACCCGCACTCAGCTAGAAGTAATGGTAGTGCGTTGGGCACTCCAGGGTGACTTAATGGTGCCTTGCACAAACCAGTCTGGGCGTACAAACCAAGGTACCAAAACCAAGCTAGCAATCACCTTGACTTTCATGGTATTCGCCCCTATCAACTCGCAAGGCACTATGAAGGCATGTGCCCTGGAGCGCTCTCCCATTCTATCTTTGCCTTGTGCTCGTCTGTTCCTTGGCTTTCTCTTGCTCCTAAATGTTTGGCCACCCGTCGTCAATCCTCCATTGTTTTTCCTGCCCAATCCCATCCAAAACACCCACACCATGCCCAGAGAGATGGGAAAATCTAGAAGGAGTCCGTTGTATTACAACGCCCTTACCAAAGGCAATAGACTAACCCCCTCTCAGCTTGCCCTCATCACTACTAGCATTCTCGACCAAAGCCATAATTGGCCTCAACAACCTCGGCCTCCAACCACTAATCCCACAATTGACTATGGCAGCTACCCTTTCAAGGAGGAAATTCTCCCTCCTGAGGAGCTCGCTCCTCCGCCTAGCTCTCATCCGAAAATTGCCCCTCTTAGAGCCCATACTCCAAATCATTTTTATGGCACCGGAGATTGCATTGTGGAGGACGAAATTCCTCCTAGTTGAAAAATGGAAATCCCATCGACAGCTACGGACGCAAACTTGGAGATGGATGCAGAGCTGATGGAAGAGCCGCCTCCGCCCACCCCGCTTCAACTCCCGAATGAGCATCTTCAACTCATTTTTGAGCTGCGACAAAAACTTGACGACCAGGCACACATCCAGCGAATTCTGGGACAAAGAATGGACCTCATGTTCGACGTCATGACGAAAGCTCCAGCAAGCAAGCGGTGCCCAACTTGCGGCCAAAAATTCGTCCCAGCTTACAGCGCTCATGGTAGCCCGAGCTCACATTTGGACTAGCTCCCCCAGGTCTATGTTTTTCTTTTGGCTATCATACGATTTATGTATGTCAGTTACGCAGAGAATTGAGATTCTCTATCATACGATGTATGTCAGTCGGCCATGGCCTCTGGCTAGTCGATCAGTGTGACCATTTTTGCCAGTCAGACATTTTCATTGTCTTGTTCAAACAGTTACAGTGGCTCTTGGATTTTGATGGCCACCTCTCCTGGTTTCCTAGATGTGGCAAGACAGATGGCAGACTCCAGATTTTGTATTTGTGAATATTAATATATAGTTCCTTTTATTTACAAATAAAAAAACTTTATAAATAATTAACGTATTAGATTAATTATTCTTTATATTTATATAAAGAATTAAAAAATTTATATAATTACATTTTTATATAAATTTTAATTTTAAATAATAGATGTATATTGATTGTACCTTCCATTTCCGTGATGTTTCCAGATCCGAATCCTAGTAACTTAGGTAATGCAAATAGAAAATTAACAAAGGCAATTTGACTTGAGCTTTAATGTTAGTTGGTTGCATATGATGACCTCAAATTGCAATTCTTCCAAACGGATAAAGGATCTTGCATGCACCTTGAAAAGGAGAGGAACCCAGACTTTTTCTTATTTTGAGCTTAAGGCTCAAATGTATTTTTGTGCTTAATAGGCACCCACAATTCTAAACATATGTTTCAGCCTGGATATAAGTTTACTAAACATAAGCATTCCAAAAGCTTCCATAATACATTGAAACGTGCAAAGAACATAACAGTGGGTGTAAATTATGCAGAAATATTTGGCAAGGCGATCGAAATCCCGATCTTAGACTCCTAATGAATGAGTGGTAAGAAGCCATCCCAATACCAAATTTCCAACGAACTAGTGGTAAGAAGTTGTGTTTATGATTGAGCAGTGTTGGTGACTCAAACACCAACAGAGGTTACTCGTAAGACGGAGCACAAGAACACCAATCATGGTTACTCATAAGACAAAGCATTGGCCATGGTGAGGTGACTCGAACACCAACGAAACAACAACCGAGGTTACTAGAACCTTCATTGACTATAAAAATCCCTCTGCTAAATTTATAGACAAGTGCAATGAATTTCATGGGGCACTTTAAAATTCATGTAAGTTCAAACTCCAACCTTCAAGTTCGACAAACATGGTGACTTAGATTTTAAGGCAGAAACCAAGAGCAAATGTTCCACACTTTCAAATAGGTCTTACAAAACTCTTTTTCAACAAAGAACATATCGAGCTTGAGTGTGTTTGACATTGCACGACTCTGTGTTACCCCCTCATACTAGCTTTCTATGTCCTTGATGATGGGTGGAGTGTCCACTCGAAACGTTGGACATTCAAAACTTCACACAGTTTCGATCCAAAAGTCTCTCTAGCATTATGACTAATTGTGGAAACCTACATACTCAAACATATAACTACTTGAAGACACTGCCCAAGCAGGCTACATTCTAGTATCTTAGTTCCAGATTCAATGTTTTCCCATGTGAATGCCTATTCCCATTTGGCAATTTTATCACACTAATCAAAGGCTTGCAGCTTGATGTTGATTAAGCATGTTGATGGACTAGGGCCCTATTACTTGTGCACACTTTCATAGAGTTGCTACCTTTGTGATAGTTTACCTATTGACCACTTTGTGGGTGGTGAGGCATTCTATTTGGAGTTGTTCACTTGCACATTTGTCTAGCTTCTATGTTGGCCGCTAGATTGCCTAGCTTGGAGATTGTACCATCATTGGTTGATTTTAGTTGAGCACTTTGGCAAGAGGAGGCACACTTCTCCCATATCTATGGATTGATTATTATGTCTTGTGGCTCATTTCGTGGTGCAATCCTCATTTTGCATATGTTTCATCGGTGGATTAGTGGTCTAGTGGCCATATTGTTGACTTTCATGAAATCCTCACCTTGGTTTTGAGATCCCTAGGTTGTATGGGCATTTCTAGCATTATGATGGCATCTTCAACATGTTGACAAGTCACTTGGAGAGAGTGCTTCTCTTTTGCACTTATTTCTATCTGATCTAACCTTCCAATGACAACGTTGGTGGATATATCATGCATTTTTGGATAGATGGATGAGCACCCTAGCTTATGCGGACCTCTCCAACCTTGGGAGGTGTTCTTTGGATGGTGATTATGCACTTGTGTGAAGCGCTCCCTTTATCCTTGCTCTATGGCACAACTATTGAGGTTTGACCACTATATATTGCCAATTTGATGGGGTCGTCCCCTTAGTCTTTGGATCTAGAGTTGTATTAGGTACGTGTGGCCCTGTACCTCCTTTATTCATGGATCTAGGGTTTTGACACATTGTTGGATGGTTATTGTACCTTGGAGGACAAGTTAGTTGGCACATTAGAGACGACCCCTGAGCCATTTTGGCTATTTTAGTATTTTGGGAATATTGTTAACATATATTCATATCTTGCTTGATGGATTAGAGGAACGCTCTTCTCTCCTTGGCACATCGGCACATTTCTTGAGATTATTTTCATTGCACGCTTCGAGGAGGGTTCACATGACCCTCCTGTTGAGTTCACATGGTTAAACAACCTTCTTTTGAGACATCCTTCTTTGAGATTAAGAAATGTGGCATCCCCACTTCTAATCTACCATTTTATTATTTTTTTATGACATTCTCACACCATCTTAAGGAGATTTGTTTGTGGTGAATTCAACCTCTACCAACATTGTGATTGATGGCATTTTGAATGTATAGGCAATCCCAAAAAGATAAGGCCCAAGCAATGAAGAGATTCACTCTTAATGTCTACAGGAGCACAAATTCAACTTGTTGAGTTGAGGTGTATGAAGAATTCTGAGGTTCCTAAGAGCTTCCCAATAGGTCTGTCCTTGACCTTAATGGGCACAGTTTTCAAGGTATTTCAAGACTTTTTTTGCTGTTTTAGGACAGCCACCAGTCCTGATTTTTCTGCCCACTGAATCTTCCCTTAAGCTTTGATTTAATGCTCATTTAATACCTCTTGTTGAAGGGTTTAATTAGGATAGTTTTGTTGTTCAATGTTAGCTCTTTCAACATGCATTAAAACATAAAATACTCCTATAGATCTTTTCCACTAAATGCTGATAAGGAAATAAGCAAACCACAAAATTTTTATACATGTATTTTTGGTCAACATGACCTTGGAAAAAACCCCATGGGGAAAACTAGTAAAAGAGAAATTTTATTATGGAGATCTCAAGCAAAATAGTAATAAGGAAATACACAAGAAGAACCTGATACAATAACCAACTCCACTTGAACTCTTTGGGGTTCTCCTCGAGATTTGTGCCATCCTTGGGATTTGCACCCCTCTTGGATACTTGTGCCCCCTTTCCTCCTTTGCCTGCTAGCCTTGTAGAAGTGCCAACTTTGCTAAGTGCGCCCTTCCTTGGATGAAGAGCCCTCTTCAAAGCTTGTGTGCCTCCCTGTTTGGCTTGGTGCACCCTCAACACAAGTGTGCCCAACCTCTTGTCTTAGCACCCTCCTCTCAAGGTGCACCCTCACTCTTTGCTTGCGACCCTCCTTCTCAAAGGTGCGCCCACACTTAAGCATGCAAGCCAAGCTTCAATGGTGCGCTATCTTCCCAAGGTGCAGCCCTCTCTTCTCCAAAATGCTTTCTCTCTTCTCTTCTCTTCACTCAACTCTCTCAAGTGAACAATCAAACCCTTTACCCTCCTTTCCTAGGAAACCAATGGCCAAGATTAGATATAGGCCCACCAAGTTCAAGAGTTGAGATTAAATCTCCCCTTGACTTAAGTTTCCTAAGTTAAGTCAAGGGGAGATTTTGTGCACAAATCCATCAAATAATCACCAAGAGATCAAACAAGACAATGAATCTACTCAACCTTTTGGCCTTTTGTATCAAATCCCGACCCCTATCATGTCGATATAATCAAGTAGTCCATGATTAAAATGTTAAGCAACAATTAGAAAGTTGCAATTGAATGCAAGAAAGACATGAAGATGATGTCTCAAAAATCTAGAGTTGTATTAGACCCCCCTATAGATTTTTACAAATATATATATAGAAGAGTATGTCTATCGATGTGTAAATGTTGTATCAATGTGAAGACAAGTGTAAGTTGGAATTACTCAAATTGCGATACTGTCTATCGATGTGTAAATGTTGTATCAATGTGAAGACAAGTGTAAGTTGGAATTACCCATATTGCGATACTATCCATCACTGTAACCCATACTTTATTTGCAGATGCTGTCCTCCTACTAGGGAATGGTACCTTAAAGGAAGCAGAGGAATTAAGGGGTGCCCTCGACCTGTACAGTTTATCTATCGATATGGACATTAGTTTTCATGTGTCTTCCATAACTTTTCAAGGCATCTCTACAAGGCTAGAAGAAGATCTATTGGCCATACTTCCTTTTCAAGGCTAGAAGAAGCGAAATGCATATGCCTTCCATGATTGGCTTTGCTTATATGAAAATATAGAGAAGAGAATCTCTCACTAGTGTTCTAGATGGCTCTCCATTGGAGGTAGCTAACTCTGATTAAGTCTGTTCTGGAAGCTACACCAGTGTATTGGTATTCCCTCTCATAAATTCCTGTGTGGATTCTAGTAAAAATAAGGAAAAAATGTTTTCGTTTCTTTGCAAAGTTAATACTAAATCCTTTAGTGAGTTGGATGAGGCTTGCAAAACCAAAGCTACTGCGTGGATGGCTTGAACAACATTCACCAATTTGGCAGAGCTCTGGCAACAAAAAGTGTATGGAGCTTGCTTACTTAGCACAGATGGACTTTGGCAAGATGTAATGCATCACAAATATATTCCTCCTCTCTCTATGGACGATCGGTTCAGACTTCCTTTCAAACCCACTGCAAATTACCCCATCATTCAGAAAGCCCTAGTTTTAACCTTCACCATTATTGGTAAATGGCTCTGATGGAAAGTGGGTAATGGAAAGAGTTAGAAATGGGTTGGATTGTTGGGTGGGCTGTCCAAGGAATATCACGGACTTTCTAAAAAATTTCCTGCTGCCCGAAGGAATCAAGGCATTGTTACTCTTTCCAATGCTGCAGCCCCTGGCCAGTCCTCTCTATGGCAGCAAGATTGGAAAAATGGAAGTATCCTACACTTAGAAGGTAATTTAGGTACAGATTGGAAATGCTTTACTCATTTATTGCAGAGAAACCTTATTAGACTCAGATTGGATGAGGACTCTCTGATCTTGTCCAGATATCCAGTTAGAGATATACATAGCCAAGCTTGGATAAACTGCTAGTTTTCTGGAAGATCAGCTAGAAGTTTGCTGGTGGTGAAGGTCTGTTTGGAGACTCTAAAACTCTTCTGAAATCAAAAATATTTTTATTCTGGCTTGTCCTAGCAAATACGGTCCTGACATGAAATGTACTCAAGGAGGGCATGGCAGGGTCCCAGACTCTGTTGTCTCTGTAAGGTTCTAGAGAATCAATCTACCATATCCTCGTGACCTGAGTGTTCACAAAATAAGTCTGTAAAGAGCTGGCCTCTCTGGTTGGAAATGTGCAGTGGGAAGGACCTTCTTTACTTGAAGGTTTCAGGTTGTGGATAGATAACCTCACAACAACTGATCATAAAACCTCCAATGTGTGGCATCTTGGGGCAACTGGCTTGCTAGGAATGATATCACATTCAAAGGTAAAAAAAATTCCACTTGAGATGCCCTTTAAGATCAATTCCGTGTATGAAAACCTAATGAACATTGCAAGCTCCAAATCTGTAAGGCAGCCTGGATCCCTGGAGATTCATTGGATGGTTTCCTGGGGTTTTTTTATGGTGCCAGTATAGGGAAGATTGATGCTTGTGGAGCAGGGGGCGCCATTTTTCTTTCTGATGATCATTATTTCTTCAATAGGTTAGGGCTTGGGCAAGGCTCAAACAACTGAACTGCACTTGGAGCCCTAGCAGCCCTTCTTATGCAAATGAAAAGGATTTGATGGACTTCCAAGCGTTTGGTGATTCTAAAATTACCATTAATGAGGTGAATGGTAGGTCTGCTGTTTGAATCATATTTCTTTTGTTGGTTCTGGGGCAGGTCAGACTCCTGAAAGATTGGTTTCATAATATTTCTCTTGCAGACATATACAGGGTACATAACAACCTCGCTGACAGACTCTCCAAGTAAGGTACTCTTGCTGCTGAAGGTTCAATGCCACTGACCGAATTCAGGGAAGGTGAGGTCTACCCACAGACCCCAGGCCCTTCCTCTCGTGAATGATGCTGCTATTTCAGGATTGAGATGATACTGTGTGTGATGGTTTTGGTCTTATACATGCTTTTCTTTTCAGTTATTTTCAATGACTTCATTGATCTGTAGACAGCCTTCATGGACCTCTCTCTTCTGGAATCGTGTACTAGCTCTGATGAACTTTTCAAGGACTGTGTAAACTCTTAAGTATTGAAAACAGAATGGAAACAGTCTTGATCCTTTTTGGACAGTTTGGTCTGGCTAACCTTGTTTTCTTCTCAATAATCGAATTATACTTTTTCTGGAAGAAAAAGGCTATCAAGATTATACGACAAATTATAAATTGCTTCCAAACTGAGAGAAATTTGACTGTGTTGGAGATTTGAAACTTCGGGCAGTCATTCTCCACAAGAAAGTACAAGAAGACCCATCTACCCCATTACAAAAGCCCCGGGAAGAAGTTGAAGACCCAGGAAGAGAAGTCGGCCCCACAGGAAAAATAATAATAAAATTGAAGACCTGGAAACAAGAAGTTGGCCCCAGACTGGCGCCCAGAACAGTGTAAATACAGGACTCGCTCATTTCATTTTGACAGGCAGACAGCTCCTTCTGCAGTGCGCACAAGGCAGTTGCAGCTGCAGTTTTGGCAGTTTCGCTAGTTTTGGGTTACTGGTTATCTTGGAGAGTGCGCCACACTTGGAGAAGCTCTAGCTTGGTTAGTCTTGGTCATATTATTGAGGAGCTAGGTCTTGGTGATGCTAGCCTTGGGGAGGATCTTTTCTGTATGGTATTTTGGCTATTGATGGTGATGTACTGGTAATATCTTGGACTGAATTCTTCTAGAGAAAGGTTACTGGGTTTTCTCCCAAGTTTGGGTTTCCCAGGATAAANAAACTGTTAAGTCTGCTGAATTTTGCATGAGACCTAAAATTCTACTTTCCCCATATGAATTCCAATGAGGTCGGAACCACTCTCAAACATCCTGAAACAATTAATGGTAATGTTAAAAATTTAAGTAAAAGGATGAAAATGAAGATAAAGGAGAATGTCACTATTCTTAAACATTACCATTAATTACTAGGGTGGGTGGAATTGAGGGGGGAAATATATTTTATTCCCTCCTCACTTTCCCCTAACCCATCCCTAACCACACTCCACACTCTAACTCTACTCGAAAAAACAAAAAAAAAGAGTTTTTGGGCAGGAAGCGCATTTTTGAACCCGGAAGCGGGCTTCCTACCCAACTTCCTGAGCGAGCTTCTGAGGTCGGAGCGAGAGGGGGGGGGAGGGGGGCGCTTCCGGTAACACTGACCTATCATATTAAGGGGAGACCCCATTGGTTCCTCTCCAAAGTGCTCTTCACAATCCTCCACACCCAACTAAGTAGTGCATCTACTACCATTTGTAGGTGGAGGACTTACATCCTCCCCCACTATACTTGTCGTTGTCTTGGCAACATCCAACCAACACTTGCCTAAGTGCCCCAAGCTTCTACTTATTGAATTCACAAATCTTGCCTTTATATTGCCACAACACCTCTTTCCTTTCATAATTGTTCACCTCTTTAGGTCCATCTTTCCAGATGACAAAGTACTCATGATTTCAATTCTACCTAAGTGGGCAATCCTATGTGCAAGTATATCTTGTCCACTTCAAGCTCTAGCTTATATGCACTCAATGCAATGGCTTTAGATGGTGCAGCTCTACTAAGATCACCTTCATCAATCCTACAAGGCTTCAACTGACTAATGTGGAAAACCAGATGGTGAGCTCTCATGTGATCTAGCAACTCCAATCTATAAGTGACAATGCCAATCTTTTCAAGTACCTTGGACAATCCTTCAAACCGTTAGAACAAAGAACCAAACATGCCACTTGGTGGTTTGAATTGCTCTCTACCCAACTTAGGTAAGACCAAGTTGCCAACTTAAAACTCTAGATCCCTCCTATCATGATCTACCCAACGCTTCATCCTATCTACTACATTTGACAATTGAACATGAGCCATCTTCAATTAGTCTTGCCATCCCTTCATGAACCCCAAGGTTGATGGATTGCGCCCATAGTAACCTTGCAGAACTTTGTGTGGTGTCAACAATTGTTGTCCATGTGCCAACTCAAACGGACTATAGCCAATTGCAAAATTCTTTTGCATGTTGTAACTGAAGTAGGTTGCACCCAAAAACTCTAGCCAATTTGATTGGTCTACACAAACAAAATGCCTTAGGTAATCCTCCAAAATGACCATTGAGATGTTATGTCTATCCATCGATCTGCGGATGATAAGTTGGAACTCCTCAACAGCTTGGTTCCAACAAAGCCTAAAGAACCTTGTCCAAAACCACCTCAGGAACCTTGTATCTCTGTCTAACACAATGCTCAATGGGAGAGACCCCAATACTTCACAAAATTCTTAAAGAACTTTGCAACTTCTTTTATTGCACAAGGCACCTTCCTTAGCATGAAGATTGCACACTTAGAAAATCGATCAACAACTACCATAATCTTATTATACCTTGTGGAACCAAAAGTTGAGTGATGAAGTCCATAGAGACATTTGCCTAAGGTCTCTCTGGCACCAACAAAGGCTATAGTGAACCAACCTGCATTTTAGTGTTTGCCTTGTCTTGTTGGCACGCAACACAAGTCGGAATATATTCTTCCAAATCTAGCCTCGTACATTCCCAATAGTAACCTCATTCCAACCATGCCATTGTCCTTTAAGTCTTGGGTGGCCTGCCTTAAGCAAATCATGGCACTCACTCAAGAGTTCCTTTTGAAGGA
This sequence comes from Picea sitchensis, assembly GCA_010110895.2. NCBI lineage: Eukaryota > Viridiplantae > Streptophyta > Pinopsida > Pinales > Pinaceae > Picea > Picea sitchensis. The sequence goes on from SNQJ01S0002359.1 coordinate 324,634, forward strand.
TAGATGACTTAGGCACATATATGTGATCAACAAAGTTCAAAAAACTATTATCCATCCAAAAACAACCTTATTTTGCCATCCGCCACCTATTTCATGATATTCAAAGTTATGAGATCCTTGGGCAATCCCTCTTTGATCTTCTCTTACAAGTCTGTGAAAACCTGCACCTAACTACCCATGGGAACCGACACTCATCCTCCTCTAAGGTTGCATGTTGTGCCTTCCCACTCAAGGTGTGTATTGTTGCATCAACTTGCCTAATCGATACTCAATGGTCATGTCAAACTTTGTAAAGAAGTCTTAACACTATATTTGCTTAGGTGACAACTTCAGTTGGGTGGCAAAGTAATTTGTTACCACAATGTCCATCTTCACAAGTTGTTTACCTAACAAGTAGTGTCTCCATGCTTGTAGCCAATGAACAACTATAGTTGTCTCTTTCTCATAGACAAAGTACCTCCATTCATGATCTTGTAGATTTTTTCTCTCATAGGCCACTAGATGACCCTCCTATGGCAAAACTCCTCCAATGGAAAAATTTGAAGCATCCATCTACACTTCAACTAACTACTCAAAGTCTAGCAAATTCAATGCAAGTGCCAACACAAGCCTACGCTTTAATTCGCAAGATGTTGTCGGGCACTTCTCCATCCAATTCCATGCTTTGTTCTTCTTCGACAAATCACTAAGTGGTGCTGAAATTTTAGACTAACCTTCACAAAACCTATATAATAGTTAGCCAAATCATGGGAACACCTTACCTTATGAATTGTTCTTAGTTCCTCCCAATGCTCAATTGCCCTTATCTTTGTAAGACCCATGCGGATGCATCCTTATCCGATCTAATGGCCCAAAAATGGATTTTTGGTCCACCCAAAGACACTTGAACTTCAAGTACAACTGATTCTGCTTCAATGCCTCAGACATCTGCCAAATGCCTCTTATGGTCTTCCATGTTCTCACTAAACACCACAATGACATCTAAGTAGACAACCACTGACTTGTCCAAGAACAATTTGAACACATCGTTCATCAAGGTTCAAAAGGTAGATGAAGCATTGCACAACCCAAAAACCATAACAAAAGATTCAACACTGCCATACCTTGTCACCCAGATTATCTTCAACTCATCTCTTTCCACAATCCTTACTTGGTAGTATACCTACCTCAAGTCCAACTGTGAGAAAACTTTGGCCTTAACCAACTTGTCAAAAAGCAATCTGTTGCCAAAAGTAAGGGGTATTGATTTTTGATGGTCTACTTGTTCAACGCACAATAGTCCATGAACATCCTAAATTATATTGTCCTTTCAAAAGAAGGTTGGTGCACTATACAAGGACCTAGAAAACCTAATAAAGCCAACATCAATGAGCTCAATGGATTGTTGCCTCAACTCTTCCAACTCGAATCCAGTAAGTCGATAGGGAGAACTACTTGGAGGTTGCAACCTTAGTTCAAGCTCAATACAATCATCAACAATGCACCTAGGCAAGAGCACGCTAGGTAAAGAATTAGGCATCCGATCTGCAAACTAGTCCAACACATTGGCAAGTGCTAGCAGAACAAGCAACCACACTCCAACCTCATCCACTACTCCAATAACTACTGAAAAAAGTAGACTTTGAGTGTTTGGTTGCCCTCTTCATGCTCAATGCAAATACAATCTACACCTTTCCATCCATCTCCCTTGCTATTGTGCACATAACACAAGTCTTCCATCCACCAAGTATCACCAACTTGCCCACAAATGGCATGAGATCTAATTGTGTTCTCCTTACAAATTCCTGCCCAAGAATGATTTCAAAGTCAACCATCTGCAATATCGTAAACTCTACACAACCCTTCCATTCCAACTATATGGGAATTGTGGATGCAACTCCAACTGTTGCCTTAGCCTTAGAATTGACCACCTTGACTGAAGCACTGCACAACCTAACTCTAAGTCTGAGTTTACTTGCCAATTCCTTCTTCAAGAACTTGTGCAAGGCACCAAAGTCCACCAATGCTTATATTGTCCTTTCGTTGATGATCAAATCCACATAACAAAGTTGATTGGGATTTTACCCTTAGTTGCCAGCCAAGGCACCTATCCACTGCAAAGATTCCTTTAAAAAGGGCTTCTCCCTTCCATCTACCATAGAATCCTACCATGAACAACTCGTTAAAGGAAACAAATTGCAACATGAATAAACAAGAGTTTAACCTCTACATAAGTGGCCTACAAATGGGTACCTTGCAATGCCATCTTTAAAAGATCTGTAGGGGAACTCCTAAACCCAACTGCACTTGAACCCAAGGGCCAAGACACTCCTAATTGTGTCCTCTATGAATGTTGTGTGCATCTTAACTTGGTTCAGATGTACTCTAAGGCATGGTGTGACACTTGACCAAGCTGCTCGTAGACCAACCACATCCTATAACAATTCAGCATCATCCTCTGCCGTCATTTAATCTCCAATGACAGTTGGCACTGTTCTGGACAATTATTGAAAGAGGGATCACTCCAAAACTTGTGTTGCTAGATGTTGCCTCAATGAGGGCCCAAACCTCCCAGGCATCTTCTTTGCCAAAACATAATCACAAAATTGTCTTGAATGGATCAAACTACCCTCCCAAACTACTGCTCCTTCTGGAACATGTGAAGACTATCCAACAAGGTTCTAAACCAACTTCTTGAAGAAGTTGAGCTCTAATACGGTAATACCACTTGTCACAAACATAAGAGTTTTGCCCAAAAATTTTCTTTCTGTTGTCTCCAATCCTGGGACACTGCCTTGCCTCGACCACAGTGGCTAGACCAACATGTGCTTACTACAATTATACAATGCAAGGTTTTCTCATAACTTTGTATCAAGCTGCAATATGTTAGATGCACAACTAAGTCCAAAACAACCAAATTCACCAAACAATAGACATACGTCCAACCGCAACATTAAAACATCCCAACAATACTTGTACTTAGCCAATATTTCACTACTTAGCCAACACAAAGCAAAGCAAGGAACATAACATTCATCCAAGTAAAGCAACCACAATATACAAGTATAGCTAAATGCCTTAACTTTATTTATATGGAGAAAGTTACAATGTACAACAAAGAAGCGCATCCAACTACTTGTTGCTCATTTACAAACTACAATTACACAAGGCACGACTACCTACAAGAATTGTCAATCCAACACCTGAAGCAATCACAAGCCTACCTCCTACAAGTCCTATCTTCTTCTTCTTCTCACTCAGCAATGCAATTCACCCGACTATAACTAACCCTAAATTTAGCACAAATCACAAAACTCCTTTACACTAGAATGAATGACCATGCTCTTCTATGCCTTAGCACACTTGACACATCCTCCTTTTATATGAGACTTGCCTTGCACTTGCAAGACCCTTCACTCTAAGGTGGACCTAAGTGCCATCCATCAACTTTGGTTCCTTTGTTTCCTTCTCCATCAATCATCTGCATCCAACAAGTGCACCCAACATGTGCACCCAACTATGCCAAGTGTGCCCCACAGTGCACCCAACTACACCGAAGTGCATCCAACTACACCCAAATGCATCTAAATGCAACTCCAACAGCTAAGAAAGCCCTTAAGTCCACAAGTCCAACTCATGCACCCAAGGCATGCCAACTTGTATAAAGACAACATAGAACAATTCACCAATTTGTCCATTGATTGAGCAAGCAACATCTAACATTGCAACCTTTTGTGGCAATCCCCCACGCCCATCTAGGCAAGCCTACTGCCATCCATAGGCAAAGGCCTTGCAACAAGGATCTAAAAGTTGGATCAGACAAGAGAGAAAATCAATAAAAGGTGTCTCAAATGTTTAGAAAGTCTAGTAAGAGCCTTTCATATCTTAGTTGATTGGACTACTTGGGAAATTGGACAAGGAAATAAGATGAGAATCGGTGTTAATCCATGGATAGGATGTGGTAGAAACTACAGACTCTCTTATTGAAAATATGCATGTGAAAGGAATGATAAGGTTAGTTGATGCTTCAATCCAAGGGGATTAGGGACACTCATTTTAATTTTGGAAATCAATTAAGGCCTTGGAACTTCAAGATGAACACACGACAAAATGGACATGATATAGAAATACTCTTAAGCATATTGATAATTATTCTCTAGGATCAAGATGATGAGCTAAAGTGGTCAATAAATAAAGCTACAAGTGCTAAGCTTGGATATGAAATAAAAATAAAGAAAGAAATAGGTGGAAAGACGAGTTAGAAGGTCCTCTTAAAACAAGAATCTTTCTATGGCTAACTCTAGCCAACAAGATCCTAACCTGGAACAACCATCAAAAGAGGAATTAGATAGGGCCTAGCCAATGCATTTTTTGAATGGAATGCAAATGAATATGTGGATCGTATCTTTGTTCGTTGTTCTTTTACAAACTCTGCTTGGGAAGATGTTATGCAGGGTATTAAGGTTACAATCCCTTGGGATAAACCCTCTCTATTGGAATGCTTTCAATCATGGATTTCAAATAGATTTGCTTATACCTACAAAGCTTAAACCTGCCCTGTTATGTCTTGTGGGGGCTATGGTTAGCTAGAAATAAGCTAATCTTTGAAGGAAAGGAGATGTCAACAAGTTTGGTGACTCGTCAAATAAAGCTCTCATATGGAAAAGGTTGGAAGCCACCCAAGCAAAAGAGGGAAGATGTTATGAAAAGTATTAAGGTTACAATCACTTGGGATAAACCCTCTCTATTGGAATGCTTTCAATCATGGATTTCAAATAGATCTGCTTATACCTACAAAGATTTACTAAGTTATTTCTTGTGGGGACTATGGTTAGCTAGAAATAAGATAATCTTTGAAGGAAAGTAGATGTTGACAAGTTTGGTGACTCGTCAAATAAATCTCTCATATCGAAAAGGTTGGAAACCACCCAAGCAAAAGGGTACAAGAAGATTAAAGGAACCAAATATTCACTTCTCAAAGCCTTGGGGTTTCTTTGATGGTGCAAGCCAAGGTACCCCAAGTATATGTGGGGAACCAAATATTCACTTCACAAAGCTTTGGGGTTTCTTTGATGGTGCATGCCAAGGTACCCAAGTACGTATGGTAATCAGGCCATACTTTTTTTTAAACAATTCTAATTATTCCTATTTAAAAAATAAGCAGATCAAGGAACCAACAACAAAGTTGAATTCTTTGCCTTGTGGATTCTGATAAAAGTATTTGTTGAAAAAGGCGTTAGCAGGGTACAGGTGCTAGACGACTTGAAAATTTTGATGGACTGGGCAAATGGCAAAAGCCAAATTTCAATCCTGGCCCTAGGTCCCATGATGGCAAGATCATTGGAGGTAAAAAATCATTTTGAAGAAGTTTATTTTGCTCACATATACAGGTAATTCAATTCCAAAGCAAACCTACTATCTAAAGAAGTTATTTTCTTGCAAGAAGGATCTCTAGCTAAACAGGAATTCAGGGGAAGTATCTTATTTGCTGAAATTGTTAGGTGTTTCTTTTAATGAATTGCTCACTTTCTGTTTACTTTTTGAGCAGCTTCTATTCTACTCAGATCAGCACTGTTCTGAGCCTATGCCAGAAAAGTATTGAGTCTGTATCTGTTATTGCTCTCTGGAGAGACCAAAAAGAACCATGTTTGCCATGAAAGAAGACTGTAAAATGTCTTGGGAGACTAGGCTGAAGACTCTCTAAAATTAGCTAAGAGACAAAAGGCCAGTTTATGTGTATTTGATTTATATTTTTGAAATATCAAATACAAAGTTTTCATGGAAATTTGAATTATTTGACTGTCCTCCTTTTTTGACTGAATCTACCATGAACTGGGGATTCTGTAGCCCAACAAACTTGAACACTTCAAAGAGTATGTTCCTTTCTTTTAAAGCCAACAAACTCGCCTGTCCTCATTTTTTGACTGAATCTGGTGGGAACTGAGAATTATGTACTCGAAGACACTTGAACACATCAAATAGTAAGTTCTTTTCTATCGAAGCAAACTTTGTCGTTTTCCTTTGGTCTTACGAAACACAAAATACATTTGCACCCGGCAACTACATTTGAAAAATCATTGTTTGTGTCATATAGCGTTCTATAAATCCTATGGTTTGTTGCATGGTACAAATGAAAGGGTTTTTTGCCCTGCAGATCTGTATGTATCCAAACGCTAGACTATAAACCCTCTCGATGCCCAAATCCCTTGCATAATGCCAACATCTTCTACATATTGAGCACATTGGGCACCCTTAGCTCTTTGAAGGTAGCTGGCAAACTACTGTAACATACAATGGCAAAAAAGTTCACATAAATTATATCATATTAGGATTCAAACGCAAACTCTACTCACTCTATGCGCAGAACTGGCCCAGCAATCGATATGAATACACTCGATAACGATAGTAATGATATTCAACTAATATTTATATGGCTTGCCGTCTTAAACTCACATTACCCTTTACATCATAAAACTCTATCCTGCGCTAATCTTCAAAACCCTTGAGAATACACTCATACATCATAAAAACCTATATATAAAAACACCCTTTTGAATATAATGCTATCCTTCGAAATAATATTATCCGTACAACACCCAAATGAAAATAAGTAACAATTACTTCAATTACATGGACGGAAGTTAAATAAATTCAATGTTTTTAAGCCAGCCGAGAACAAAGACGGGTAACATCCAATTCAAAATCAGACCAAACCCTCTACGCACGAATCGGCCTCAAACCGGATACCCACATAGTAAAACTTAATGAGGCTTAAAGAGGAAATGGGTAAAGAAGAGATAGCATACATGGGGATGATTCTTCCGCCAGGCCTTTCGCTCCTCAGCAAGACGACCGCGAGCTATGCCTCCAGACATGTTGTGCCGAGGGTTTGCGGGCTTTGAGAACCTCTGTAATGACAATTACTCGGTAGCTAATTTGCCCTTCAGCAAACCCTTACTCCCCAGTATTTTATCTTCCGAACACAAAATTCTCCGCAACCCCGGCGAACAAATAAGAAAAAAGTGATTGCAATCAAACATGGTGCGAGAGGTGAAGGGATATTTTATGAAGCATTTTGAATTTTCACTTGAAGTCCGGAGGAATGGTCATGCGATGTTCCCGCCTCGTTCCGTGACAATTTAATATTGATATAGTGGCCCTGAGGTACCAAAACCTGGTCAATAGATTCTGAAAGAACATTTACAAAAAGCGAAAGCGGTGCCGAAAGCAACTTAGCAAGAGAGAATTCGAGAAAGATGGGAAGATGAGAGAGGGAAGATGGAACTAGTGGTTTTCCATAGATTTAGATGGGAAGAAGAGAAAGAAGATGGACTACTGGGTTTTTTACGATTTTAGTGTTCATAAAATATATTATAATTTATTTGCACATAGGATGGATGGGTCTAGTGTTCACTTTAAATGTTTCAAAATATAAAATTAATAGTTGATTTTTAATAAAATTAATAGTTGATTTTTAATAAAATTAATAATATGATATTGAGAATTTGTTATAAGTGTTATTGAGAGGTTAATTAAAAACGGTTACTTTTTTAAATGTTTCAAAATATAAAATTAATAGTTGATTTTTAATAAAATTAATAGTTGATTTTTAATAAAATTAATAATATGATATTGAGAATTTGTTATAAGTGTTATTGAGAGGTTAATTAAAAACGGTTACTTTTTATTATAAGTGTTATTGAGAAGTTAATTAAAATAGTTTACTTTTTACAATAAAAAAAATTGTGAATTTGAAAGATTTATAGTGTATATTGTGTTTATAATATTTTAAGTGAATTTAAAGATTATGGAAAAACTTTTCTATCGAATTTTTTAAATGATGAAATTACATTTTTTTTAATGGTGAGATTGTAATATTTGAAATCTAGTTAAAATTATGTTGAAAAAACTCTAATAATTAAAGTGTTTTAATAATATTTAGCTTGCCTCTGAGATAGGGTGATAGAGAGGTGAGTAATGCAAATCACCTAGACAAAGGCACCCACGTATAGAGAGTTCACACCTTCCAATGCACCACGTGGAGAGATGTTAGGTCACATCCCACATGCTCACAATTAATATGAGAAGGGACATCATTAACAAGGTTCATTCCACCGATTCAACGACAATTAAAACCACTCGACGGATGCAGAGGCTGAGCATAGGTGATAAATCAATGTGGGAGAAGGTCGAGCCTGGTCATACTCACTGCAGGCCTCACATGGCAGTTGATTCAATTCATGATAGTCACTCCCCCCCAAGGATGGGTAATGGCGTAATTAGTATGGAGTACGGCAATTTAACGCGATGTGATGGCAATAGGACTACACAAGAGCCATAGTCGTGCGATTCGTTTGCAACGACAATGGATTTAAAGCCTGGAGGAAGGCTATCCTGCTCTATAAATCACCCTCTTTGATTAGTTTCTCTAGCTCCCGACGTGGTCTTCCCTTACTAGCATGGGAAAGTACTCTTCTCTGTAGTGTTCATTTCATTCTCCTGGGCGTAACGATGGTGCGAGGAGGTTTTAGGCACGGGGGCCAGCTCCAGCGCATAAGACCGCCTCTACCACGAGCCCAACAAGATGTTATGGCTTCAACAAAGGTCTTCAATGTTCACACTCCCCTCAAAATTCACGCAAAACTGGAACTCATGGAGGCAGATGTCCATTTACAAAGAATTACATCCTCAAATAGGAACATTGATTCAGAGCTCATTGCCTGGATCCCCGACACAGGGTCCTCGTACTCTCGGGAAACAAAATATTACCGCACCATTGATCTTTACTGGCACATCAAGGCCCTCTTGGGAAAAGTCATGGCGGATTTGAACACAGGCACCAGTGAAATATCGTTGCAACTGGAATACCTCCAACTGCAAGTTAAAGTGGTGGACCATAAAGTCTCCCTCCTGGCAAAAAAGACAATGGGCTTGAACTTCAATGAACCAAGCAAAGGAATTCCACGGGTTCCAAAGGACAATGTATTTTCTCCTCCAGCTTAATTTCTTCATGCTCTCTTATTTAGTTTTATATATTAATCATAACGGCTCTATCCAGATAGACTAGCACCAGTTAGCCTACCGTATATTAATCATATCGACTATAGAGAAACATTTTAGTTTTTTTTTTATTGTTGTCTAGTAGACATAGACAAAATATTCAGGACATTTAGCCTCAAGTAACAGCTATTTCGTTATTTGTTTGGTTTCCCAAGCAAAAGATGAGTAGACAGAAATATGTATTTTTGTCAATGTTAATATATTATAGTCATATATATATATATATATATATATATCCTACGCATTTGACATGCGTAAGCTTAAAAGAGGTTGTGCTAGAGATTATGAGGTTCGACTTTAATATTGGAACATAAAAGAAGACGATCAAATTATTAATATTGACAATATTAAATCTTACGTTCATATTAAGTCTAATGATAAGCCTTGGAACAATATTGAAATCATTGGGAAGAAGTTGAAACAATATAAATATTGCATGAATCTTAAACTTCTTGATCAAAACTATTTTTCAACGTTTGTTTGAGAACAAAATAAATTTTGCAAATTCAAGACCATAGCGCCTACTTTCATAATGAAACTTGTCGCTCGACTAACCAAAAAACACCTTGGGAAAAGTAACACTATAAAATGTATGATATAATGAAGGTTGGCGATGACCACTATTTCCATTTAACTTCCCTACTTTTAACAATACTAAACATAACTTTACCCAATTTCATGACTTAATTGCTTTTGAATACATCGTCACTTAAGAAAATCATAATAATTTTGGTACTTTCCTTTCCATCATGTTCAAATATAGAAATGACATTTTGAAGAACATTTAGTCTAATTTGTTTTATTTATCGTAAGGTTAAATGAACTTTTGTCATTTTACCATTTTTTTTTTTGAAACTTTTGTCATTTTACCATTTTTTTTTTTTAAATCTTTGTAGAAAATCTCAAAAATAAGATATCAATTGGGTGATGAATATTACCATATCATTTTTTATTGTACCATTAACACTATTTTAAAATATTTGTGATTTTTATTATTTTCCATTACTTATAATTGTATTATATTTACAATATTTTATTAAATACAAGTTTTTAAAATTATAATAATACATTTTTATTAAAGTTTTTGTTACTTATTAATATGATTATTTATTACCCTCCCTCGGATGGAGTGACAAGTGGACGGAAGTGGGAGCCAGGTGGTGCTAGGTAGCATAGGGAGCTATTAATCCATGCCACCAGCCTCCCATTCCCCCAGCTAGAATGACCCGCATTCATTGCGATTAAATGGAGGTGCATTGGGCACTCCGAGGAAAATTAAGGGAGCCATGCGTGAACCAAGTTGGGTATACCTACACCAAGCTTGGAGTCACCTCAGCCTTCATGGCTCCCGCCCACGTCAATTCACAAGGTTTTATGAAAGTTGGGATGTCGGACCGTTCTCTCATTCCTCCTTGGCATTTTGCTCATCTACTCCTCGGCTTTCTCCGGATCCTCCACAGCCTTTTTGCTTTGCACCCGCCCTCACCTTCTTTGGTTCCGTTCATCCAAGCTCGCAACATGCCCAAGGAGAGAGGCAAGTCCAGGCGAGGCCCACTGTATTACAGTGCCTATACTAGACGCAATCATCTCCCCCCCACCTAGCTCGCCCTTATTATCACCAATCATCTCAGCCAAAACCAGCCCCCCACCCCAATTCCCACCATTGACCTTGGTAGCGACCCTCTCATGCAAGAAATGCCCCCTCCCGAGAATTTTGCCCCTCCACTCAATTGCAACCCTAAAATTGACCCTCCAAGAGCCCACTCTCCAGACCATTTCTATGGCATTGGTTCTTGCATGGTGGAGGAAGAAATTCCCCTCAGCTGGCAAGTGGTCACTCCCTTGAAAGCAATGGCATCGATGGACATGGAATGAGACGCAGTGGACATAGCAGACGCGGTGGAATAAATGGACGCAGATATGACGGAGGAACTGCCTCCGTTGACCCCAATTCGATTTGCAAAGGAGCACCTTCAACTCATCTTTGAGCTGCGGCAAAAAATGGATGAACAGGCCCATATCCATAACTTCTTGGGACAAAGCTTGGACCTCTTGATGGATGTGATGACGGCTGCTCCAACTAGCAAAAGATGTCCAACATGTGGACAATTCTATGTCCCAGCCTACARCGCCCAAGGATGGCCGAGTCCAAGCTAGCTCTCTCGGGTTTTATAGTTTCTTTTTGCTTTAGTTATTTTCATAGAGAATTAAATTTCTTTGTCAAGCTATGTAAGACAGTYGGCCATAACCACTGCACAGTGGAACATTCCGATCTTTTTTGTCATAACCGTTTTCAATTACAATCACAGATACGCTTAAGGGTCACCTATCMTGATTTCCCTACTGTGGCGGGGCACGTGGCAGACTCTTGTTTTTGTATTAACATGTGAATATCATTATAGTACTCTTTTAGTTAAAAAAAAATGATTATTTATTAATATGATTATATATAAATTAAATTATAAAGTTAAATTGTAATGATTAAAAAATAATACGAAATAATGAAAAGTAACGATTAAAAATTAATAAGAGATAATGAAAATCTTTCAAACCATAAATATGAACATAAATAGTTATAAATCATAAGGACTTTATAAATATGAACATAAATGGTTATGGGTTATTAGTTAAATTATAATGTTTAAAAAATCCTAAAAGATGATGAAAATCTTTCAAATCGTGATGAATATATAAGGACTTAATATAAATTCGAAGTTTTAATTGTATAAACAATGTAATTCATCAAATTATTTATTAAATTAGATAAAATTATCTATTAAATTAGAAGAATAATTATTATAATATAATTGTTGGATTTTGGGATTTAAAAATAGTTTTAAATAATATAAATGTTATAGAAAATAAATTATTTATTAAATTAGATGAATAGTTATTATAATAGAATTGTTGGACCCGTGATTTAAAAATAGCTTTAAATGATATAGAAAAGTAAGACGTGAGTGAACTTAAATCATTTGGGAAATTGTCATTAAATCTAAATTTTTTTAAAACAACAAATAAATTAAATTGATAATATAATATAATTGAAAAGGGAAAATTCATTTAAATAATAAATGAATTATGATTCCTTAAATTATTTATTAAATTAGAGGAATAGTTATTATAATAAAAATATTGGATTTAAATTGTGTTTTAGTATTTATTATAACGGGATTTAAAACTAGCTTTGATATATAGAGAGAGAGAGAAAGGAATAGTTTTTTCACATAGAAAAAATAGATACATTGTTATTTTATTAGAATCAAGTGTTTTTTCAATATTACAAAAAAGATTTATAAGATCAAAATATCTAATATCTCCTCAAAATTTTAATATTATGTTCTAGACTTGGACTTTTTCTATATAGTTGTTGGAATAGTTTTTTTTTGTGAGTATCTGTATTACTAAAAAAGACTAATATACAAAAAGAGGAACTCCCTGGTCTGCCAAAAAGGAAACCAGCCCAGGGGTTCTGGAGTTGCGTTCTTGAAGATAACAGAGGGGTATGGCTTGACCGCCACATTGGGAAACCGGTCCAGTGCCATCATATCCAGTTTTGACAAGCTAATCATAACAAAACCATAAAACACAAGACAACAATTAAGACTGACCCAATAATATTCACTGATCATTGGCTACCCGGCACTAGTCCAGGATTATGAGATTCGTCTTTCCATCTTTCGCCTTGTCCTTGCTCTCCTCCCTCTGGGCCACCGTGTGGGTCTTCCTGATCCGAGTTAGTGCTCCATTCCCATCAGCAAGTGTGATGTCCATATGATGGATGTAGCACAAGTATAAGTGGAATTGGCCAGCCATTCGCTCCAACTTCTCCTTCTGGTTCTTTTGGTCCTCTGCAATTCGTTTTGTACTAGTGTCTAGGTTGTTGAGGCGACTCGGGATTTATTTTAGCAAAAATTTTTTGGCCTTGTTACCCTTCCGGCTGGCAGCTTTCTTTTTCTGTGCTCACTTTGCCTATTAACATCTTTTCCGCCACGCCATCTCTATCGTCTTATGGTAGAGGGTTTCCCTAGACTGCGTTGTCCCTAGGTCTGTTATCCAGTCCGCTTCCTGGCTCAGTTCCTCCCAGGCTTTGCCCTTGTGCTTGGCAATGATTTCCTTCTCCCACCTGGTGATGGTCGCTTGACCTTTCGGTTCGACCAGCGCCTGGAAGGTGCCCTTGGTGTCTCGGGCTGCTTGCTCCATCCTTAAAATCTTCCTATGACTTATCGGATTTTCGTCCATCTGGGTGTTTCTTTTGACGTGCGTTTTCTTCATACGCACCATCTTGGTTGGCTTGTAGCGGTTCTTTCCCTGAATTCTCCTCCTATTCCTATCTACCCACGGGTTCCTTCTTGCCAGGCCCTTGTTTTTGTGGTGGCTTATGTTGTTGCGCTTTGTCCGACTGCGTCTACTCCTAGTGCTTTGCCTCTTATGGAAATTCTCCTGCTGCGGACTCGTCCTTGCAATCATGGTCTGCCCATAGGGGTGGTCCTTCCCGTCCTTTTTCTCTATCTCAGTATGTGTGACCATGACAGTCCATCCGTTATCTCTGCGTCGGCCATTGCCCCTTCTCATTGTGTAACCAAATTTTCTCTTCCCCGTACCTATTCTTGGAAGGGATGTGACCCTACTGGTGCGTGGTAGCATCTTTTGTCCTACGTCACTCCCAGCCTATTGAGTCCCATTTGTACTTTCCTACTGATGTGACCTTGATGTCGTATCCCCATCTGTTGTGTGGTTTGATCCCGCATTGTCACTTGTAATTGGGTGTTGGCCATGAAGATTATGTCTGGATTTGTCATGCCCGCATATTGGCCTTGCACCACTCCTCTCGATGTGACCTTCCGTACTTAAGCTTTCGTCACGATCCTTTGTCACTAGTTGTGTGCAGTCTGTTCTGAATTGACCATTTGGGATGTTGCTCTGGGTGGTGTCTAACTCTGATCCTTCCTTGCTAACCCCTTCATTAGCGATTATATCCACCAAGCCATTCGTTGACCTATGTACCCAACGCAACTCCACTATGTTCATCTTTTGCAGATGCTCCTGGATTTTTTGCAAGGAGTGTGCCAAGCGCCAGTGTCTCTGAACTTTGCCCACTCTAGTGCCATTTTGGAGTCTCTTCACCGTGTTGATTACCAGAGTGGAGTCACCTTCACGATAGTGTTTGTCGTCCTTTCACGACTTAGAATCTCGAGGTCGATCTCCAAGGCTCTGAATTTTGCTGCGTTGTTAGTTGACTTTCCCATACTCCGGGCGTACAGCTAGATTATGTTGCTACCACTATCCCTGATAACCCCACCCATTCCTGTCATGCCTAGGTTTCCTTTTATCGCCCCGTCGAAATTCAACTTGAGGGACCTTGTTGCAGGGGGATTCTAGTTGCGCTCACCTAGTTGGAGTTGCGGTGGTCGTCCTATTTGTGTGCGGTTGCGCCCATCTTTTAGTTGAAAAGCTTCTAAGACTCTAGAGTCCCGACCTGCGAGTTGCGCTTTCCCATTTTGGTAGTTGCGGCTCTGCACCATTTCTCTTGTCATGGAGATTATTTTTATTTGATTTTCCCTTCCTGAAGGCTTTCATTCTTGAAGATGTGTCGGTTCCTTTCTTTCCATATTGTCCATATGATCATCCCTAGAATGAGAGTCCAGCATAGATTCACCTCTTCATTTTCGTTGTAAATCTCATTCCAGCTATTGATGGTTACGCAGATGTTACCTCGGGTCCTATTGGACTGTCGAAAAATACCTATCGCTCAGTCCCAGATATTTGTTGTGTAGATACATTCATCAAGGAGATGATTCGTTGTTTTTTCCTTAGCTTTACAAAGGTGGCACCGTGATGGACCTATGAAGCCCCTTTTCCTTAGGTTTTCCCAAGTTAGAATTCGGTTGTGAAGTACTAACCATCTGAAAATTTTTATTTTTGGCCACTAGGGGCTGCTCCAGAGCTTATCCCATAGTTGCGCTGGGTTTCCTTGGTCTTGGTCCACGATGTAATGTCGGACTTCCTTCAAGTTGAATTCCCCGCCATTTTTTCGGCCCCATCTTAATTGGTCTTCTTCATCCGAGACTGCAATTTTCCTTTTGCTTAGTTCCTCCTCCACCTCTTTCAAGATGGTTGTGGTCCGATCGCTAGTTTGGGAATTGAGATTGTCCCAGATTCTCTATCTGTTTCGATCTGTTTCTTGCTTCCAATAGTGATGGACGTTGGTTTTGCCTTGCATGATCATGTCTTGTTGGAGTTCCTCCCTGTTCGGATTTCCCATCTTGGGTTCCTATTGCCAGGCATCCTCCCAGAATCTGGTTGTTTTACCATTCCTTACTTCTCAGAAGCTGTGTGTCTTGACCCAGGTCTTGTTGCGCCAAGCTAGGTTCCATATGGTTGATCCCTCCCTAGTGCCCATAAAACAAATTCGGTCCTGGTCGTTTATGTCCGGGGCATACTTGGCCTTCCAGAGGGTTGCCCATGGGGTAGAGGTTTCTTTAACCCATCGCCACCAGAGTTTCGCCCCATAGGCTTCGTTGGTTACTTGTGGATCTTGTAGCCCCAGTCCTCCTTTGCATTTTGGCTTGCAAACCGTCTCCCGAGCCACTAGGGCCCATTTTTTCTTTGTTTTCGCTCCTCCCTGTTCTCGGATAAATCGGTAGGTGCCGACACTAACAAATCTCCCTAGATCCACCTGGATCTAGAACAAAACAAGACAGGACACGACTCTTTCCCTAAGTTGCAATCATTGAATCTAATACTAGGAAGGAATGAGTAACAT